>JBBDGP010003355.1:192500-439094 GCA_037952835.1 Lithobates septentrionalis
CTGGTCCAAAAGAGTGCAAGTCCACTAAGTCCTTATTGCACATGACAAGAAGTCAGAAAAAAATCCCAACATGTTCCAGTCCACCAGAGGAGTTTTGAGACGCTTATACGTCTTGAATCTTTCTTCTGGCTCCTTGTCATGTCCAGTAAAGACTTACTGGACTTGCCTCAGATTTGTTCCATTTTATGCTCTTTGGGCCAGTGGTTCTCAATTACCGGACTGTGGTTCACTGCCAGGCAATATCATCCCTCCTCCTGGGCCTCCAGCTACCTGCAGATCCCCTAACCTCCCACAGTGCTTCCCAGCTCCTGTAGTGGCACTCAACCAACCATAGTGGTCCACCGTGGCCCTCAACCCCCCACAGTGCCCCCAGCTCCCATAGTATCAACCAAACAACCATAGTGGTCCACCATGCCTCTCAACCTCCCATAGTGCCCCTAACTCTCCTAGTGCCGCTCAACTAACCATAGTGTCCACCGTGCCTCTTAACCTCCCATAGTGCCCCTAGCTCTCCTAGTACCAACCAACCAACCTTAGTGGTCCACTGAGCCCCTCAACTTCCCACAGTGGCCCCAGCTCCCATAGTACCATCCAACCAACCACAGTAGTTCACCAAGCCTTTCAACCTTCCACAGTGCCCCCAGCTCCCATAGTACCATCCAACCAACCACAGTAGTTCACCAAGCCTTTCAACCTTCCACAGTGCCCCCAGCTCCCATAGTACCACCCAACCAACCACATTAGTTCACCAAGCCTTTCAACCTTCCACAGTGCCCCCAGCTCCCATAGTACCATCCAACCAACCACAGTAGTTCACCAAGCCTTTCAACCTTCCACAGTGCCCCCAGCTCCCATAGTACCACCCAACCAACCACATTAGTTCACCAAGCCTTTCAACCTTCCACAGTGCCCCCAGCTCCCATAGTACCACCCAACCAACCACAGTAGTTCACCAAGCCTTTCAACCTTCCACAGTGCCCCCAGCTCCCATAGTACCACCCAACCAACCACAGTAGTTCACCAAGCCTTTCAACCTTCCACAGTGCCCCCAGCTCCCATAGTACCACCCAACCAACCACAGTGGTCCACCAAACCCCTCAATCTAACACAGTGCCCCCAGCTCCTATAGTACCACCCAACCTACCAAAGTGGTCCACTGAGCCTCGCAACCTACCATAGTGCCCCCAGCTCTCATTGTACCACCCAACCAAAAACAGTGGTCCACCACGCCTCTCACCTCCCATAGTGCCCCCTGCTCCCATAGTACCACCCAACCAACCACAGTGGTCCACCATGCCCTTCACCCCCCACAGTGCCCCCTATTCCCATAGTACCACCTAACCAACCACAGTGGTCCACCATGCCCCCCCCCCCCCACCACCCACAGTGCCCCCAGGCACATACTCTTGAAATAATGTAAAGTATTTGGGCTCAAAGACACTTTTTTGGTAAATCGCCTCCATCTTCCAATGCCAGGCGTCGGGGGTGTAAAGCTGCATTGCCAGTTAAAGTCACAAAGCCGTGCAATAACAGTTTTGGCGCTTTCATAAGGAGAAGAACCGTTGCAGCCTCTCCAAAGATAAAATGTCAAGCAGGAATCCTTTAGCTTAGCTGGGCTCGTGTGACATGGATAAAGCCGCGTCCAATTATAAGATTAGCCAGAGTTACACCGTGCACCGCTTCCAGCTTACGGCACGCATGCCACTGCATGTGCTCTGCTGAGGACAGCCCTGCCAGGAGCTCTGCTGCCCCCGTAATGCAGTTAGCGCTTAATGGAGATCCTTGTTAGAAGCTCGCTCACACTGAATGTACCTTTTTGCCGCACTTTCCTGGCGTGAAAGAAAATCCTTTGTTTTCAGTTGGAGGCGTTCGCTGGTTCGTTCCTCCGATTTTAATTTTTTTTTCCTAGGTTCGCACTGTTACGGTATGTTAACACAAGCGCGTTGGCGTGCTTTATTCAGCACATATAATGTGCATTGTGTTTGGGTAGCCCATTCGAATGGGATGTCTAGTGCACCAAAAAAGGTGCATGATTTTATTTTTAATATATAGAGCACTACAACGCATGGCAATGCGCTACCATACATTGTGGTGCTCTGCAACGCACGTCTGTTGGCAAAGCGCATTAGGGTGGCATTAAGAATGAATGACACCACAGCACTCCACTGCGGTAAAAACATGCAGCTGGGACGCAATTGTTACCGCTTTCCCGACTGCTCCCACTTAAAGTGATATTTAACTCTTGTTTTATAAAAAAAAAAAAAAAAACAGGTCATACTTACCTGCTCTGTGTGATGGTTTTGCACAGAGCAGCCCAGATCCTCCTCTTCTTGGGTCCCCCTCCGGCGCTCCTGGTCCCTCCCTCCTGCCGAGTGCCCCCCCCCCCCCCACAGCAAGCAATGCAATCTTGCTCTGGGGGCACCCAAGGAGGCCCACTCCAGAGCTGGTGATCTGGTGAGTGTGGAGGCCATTGGAGGACAGGAACCTCATTGTCCAGTGGTGAGATGATTGGAGCTTTGTGACATGGTGCATTATCCTGCTGGAAGGAGCCATCAGAAGATGGGGACACTGTAGCCATAAAGGGATGGACATGGTCAACAACAATACTCAGGTAGGCCGTGGGGTTTAAACGATGCTCAATTGGTACTAAGGGGCCCAAAGTGTGCCAAGAAAATATCCCCCACACAATTACACCACCACCAGCCTGAACCGAACAGAATTTGGCGCATGGATGGATCCATGCGCCAAATTCTGACCCCACCATCTGAATGTCGCAGCTGAAATCCAGACTCATCAGACCAGGCAACGTTTTTCCAATCTTCTATTGTCCAATTTTGGTGATCCTGTGCCAATTGTAGCCTCAGTTTCCTGTTCTTAGCTGACAGGAGAGGCACCCGGTGTGGTCTTCTGCTGCTCATCCGCTTCAAGGTTGGATGTGCTGTGCGTTCAGAGATGGTATTCTGTATACCTTGGATGTAACGAGTGGCTATTTCACCCTTTGATGAAGTAACGTATTCAGTGACGCAACGCGTCAGGGAGGAGCCAGGTGTTGTCACTTCCAGTCGTGGCTGAGACCGAGTCGGATTAAGGAATTTTAACTGTAAACTACTACGTTTTTGTTTTAATAAATTCTTTGGAAATACTGCACTGTGGAGGCCCCCCCTCCCCCTCTTTAGTACATGTCCTCACCTTACGGGATGAGCCTGAAGTCCTTTTCCAATATCGGTACTGCTGTGGTTATCGTTGAAAGTCGATCGATTGCTGAGATCCTGCTTTTACTCATATTAAGGCTTGATTTGACCCATAGGGGTCTCCATTTGAGGTGAGAGGCTTGGTGAGTGGGGCACCACGGATGGTGATAGTATTTGGATGAAACGGATATCGATCGATTATATTGCACATGCACTTTTTTCTTCTTTTTTAACCATCATATGGAGATCTTCGTTAGTGGAGTCTGATTGCACTTTCATCACTTCTGGATTTTGCACTTCATTGCGTTTTATGCACTTTATGAGAATATTGGACGTTATTAGCATTTGTATTGCACCACTTGCACTTTTGAAATCCATTTGCACTCTAGTATTTTGCTTGCACTTTGTGAATATTATGTATGTTTATTACTGTATAATATATTGAAGAGTGTTTACACTGGATTTTGCAACACATTGGCTGCAACGTATCCTTGGAAGTGGGCTGACAGTCAGTGTGTTTCAATCATTTATTATTGTTCACTTTTTATTATTTATTATTCTTAGTTAGCGCCACATAACTTTATTTACATTTTGTCTTTCTGTGTGGGAACACTTATATATTCTGGCGGCTTCTCACATTCTTATTTTATCCTTTTGAGTGATTTTAGTTTTGCACATTAGTTCCTTTTCTTTTTTATTTAAAGCGGTTGTATACCCGCTGTCATTTTTTTTTTTTTTTTTTACACCTGCAAGGGAAAAGGCATAATGAGCTAGTATGCACCGCATACTAGCTCATTATGAGATACTTACCTTAGAACGAGGCGCCGGCATCTCACCTGGTCCACGCCAAGGGAGCCGACATCTCCCCTCGGCGTGTCTTCCGGGTATCGCGGCTCCGGCGCTGTGAGTGGCCGGAGCCGCGATGTCGTCACTCCCGCGCATGCGCGCGGGAGACTTCTGCCCGGCAAGCTCCGGAGTTTGCCGGGCTGTCAGCCGAGAGTCCCCTGTGCGCATGCGCCGCTGCAGTTAGCGGCTCATTGCGAGGGGAATATCTCCTAAACCTTACAGGTTTAGGAGATATTTTTTTTACCTGCAGGTAAGCCTTATTATAGGCTTACCTGTAGGTAAAAGTTACAAATATAGGTATACAACCGCTTTAAGTTACTTTTGCCTTTCTATCATCTCCAACCAGTCTGCCCATTCTCCTCTGACATCAACAAGGCATTTTCCTCCACACAGCTGCCGCTCACTGGATATTTTCTCTTTTTTCCCACCATTCTCTGTAAACCCCGAGAGATGGTTGTGTGTGAAAACCCCAGAAATACTCAGACCGGCCCGTCTGCCACCAACAACCCATGCCACGTTCAAAGTCACTTAAGGTGGGACTTCAGTCATTTTTTTTTATCTTTCCATCTATTAAAGCGGTTGTATACCCGCAATTTTTTTTTTTTAACCCTGTAATGCAAAAGGCATAATGAGCTAGTATGCACCGCATACTAGCTCATTATGCAATACTTATCTTAGAACGAGGCATCAGTATCTTACCTGGTCCACGCCGAGGGAGCTGTCATGTTGCCTCGGCGTGTCTTCCGGGTATCGCGGTTCCAGCGCTGTGAGTGGCTGGAGCCGCGATGTCATCACTCCCGCGCATGCGCGCGGGAGATTTCTTACTCGGCAAGGTCCGGCAGCTGCCGGGCTTCAGCCGAGAATCCCCTGTGCGCATGCGCCGCTGCAGTCAGGTTTAGGAAATATTTTTTTTACCTACAGGTAAGCCTTATTATAGGCTTACCTGTAGGTAAAAGTCAAAATAAAGACTATACAACCGCTTTAAATCTTCTGCCCTTGTTGTTGTTTTTACTTTGGATAGTAAAACATTTTTTTTTTCTGCCAGTAAATCCCTTATACAGCCCACTTCCTGTTTCTTGTCTGGTCATTAGCCTAGGCCGGTGATGGAGAACCTTGGCACCCCAGATGTGTTGGAACTACATTTCCCATGATGCTCAGGCACTCTGCAGTGTAGTGGAGCATCATGGGAAATGTAGTTCCAAAATATCTGGGGTGCCAAGGTTCTCCATCACTGGCCTAGGCTTATGACATCATGCACAGCGCTCTCTCTCACTCTTGTGAGCGTTTGCCAGGAAGGGAGGGGGGGTGAGTCATAAGAGGGCCAATGAGAGCTGCAGAGCTGGAGGTGTACCTCTGTGTAAATCCAGGAAGTGAACAGGAAGCAGCTTCAGCTGCCCACAGTTAAAATGGCTGCAGCCAGACTCAGTGGAGGGAGATTTCTGCAGCATATTTGGCAAAGTACAGAATCGGAGTGTATATAAAATAATATGCAAAGTGGTTGGAGGGAAGCTTCAGAATGGCAAAGATGTTTTTATTACAAATTATGTCAGCAGACTTCAGTTCCTCTTTAACCTATTATTATAATACAGGATTTATATGGCGGCAACAGTTTGCACCGCTCTTTACAATGTAGAGGGGGGGCGGTACAATCACAAGACAGGAGGGACAGGAGGGACAGGAGGGCTCTGCTTGTAGAGCTTGCAATCTTAAATCCCCTTCCTTCCCCATTCTGATGCTCGGTTTGAACTTCAGCAAGTCGTCTTCACCGCGTCTAGATGCCTAAATGCATTGAGTTGCTGCCATGTGATTGGCTGATTAGCAATTTGTGTTACCAAGCAAATGAACAGGTGTACCTAATAAAGTGTCTGGTGAGTGTATATAGACAATACATTGTATTTATTTCTGTTCTGTATCCCGTGTTCTTCTTCTCACAGACCAATCAATGTCATCGGAAATTCTTTTGCTGGTTGGAAGTCCGTAACTTGCAGTTCTAAAGCTGAAGTTTAATCTTAGATTTTGCCTTTTCCTGGTTCCTCCCACCCCCCTCATTAACACGCTAATGACATTTTTAAATAAAACCTTTCCATTTTCATTATATACTTTATTCTATACCCAGTGATGTCATCGCTGGGTCTCTGTGCTTCTCTATGTGATGCTGGCAGATCATGGCTGGTGGGAGGAGCCAGCGGGATGCTGTACATAACTTCCTGAAAACCTCACAGCATCCCGCCTCGGTACTCCTCCTCTCAAGTGCCCTTACTCCTGATGCAAGAAGTGGGCTGGCTCTTGGGAGGAGTTATGCAAATATCAATATGGGTGGGAGTCGGTCTGGAGGAGTGGGCGTTCCTGGGCAGGCTGACCACTCTAGTTCACACCCACATTTGATGCTGCAGCACAGTGATTGAAGGAAGTGAAATCCAAAGGGGCGTGGCCAGGGAGACAAACGCCAAATCACTGGTCTCCAAACTACGGCCCAGGGAGCGGATGAGGTCCTTTACTTGCTTTTATCTGGTCCTTGGGGCATTATTCCCCCACCCCATCATTAACAGTGGGGCATAGTTCCTGCCACTGACACCAATGATGGGGCACTATTCCTCCCACTGACAACAATGATGGGGCACTATTCCTTCCACTGACACCAATGATGGGGCACTATTCCTCCCACTGATACCAATGACGGGGCACGATTCCTCCCACTGACACCAATGATGGGGCACTATTCCTCCCACTGATACCAATGACGGGGCACGATTCCTCCCACTGACAACAATGATGGGGCACTATTCCTTCCACTGACACCAATGATGGGGCACTATTCCTTCCACTGACACCAATGATGGGGCACTATTCCTTCCACTGACACCAATGATGGGGCACTATTCTTCCCACTTACACCAATGATGGGGCACTATTCCTCCCACTGACACCAAGGATGGGGCACTATTCCTTCCATTGACACCAACGATGGGGCACTATTCCTCCCATTGACACCAATGATGGGGCACTATTCCTTCCATTGACACCAATGATGGGGCACTATTCCTTCCACTGACACCAATGATGGGGCACTATTCCTTCCACTGACACCAATGATGGGGCACTATTCCTCCCACTGACACCAATGATGGGGCACAATTCCTCCCACTGACACCAATGATGGGGCACTATTCCTCCCACCGACACCAATGATGGGGCACTTTTCCTCCCACTGACACCAATGATGGGGCACTATTCCTCCCACTGACACCAATGATGGGGCACAATTCCTCCCACTGACACCAATGATGGGGCACTATTCCTCCCACCGACACCAATGATGGGGCACTTTTCCTCCCACCGACACCAGGACATTTTCTTCTTCCACTAGCCACAATCTAGCCTCCATAAAGTTTGGGGGACAGTAAACTGGCTGCGTCTGACTTGCTGCAGCTTCTAATGAACATTGTGAGAAGCTCACAGTGTGCGGTGAAATCAGAGGAAGCCATTTCATTTGAGGAGAGGAGCCGGTACAACTGTGAAGACTGGAGGGGAGGCCGGAGGTCAGATCTCGGCCCCCGCCTGGTGATGAGCGAGCCGCCATGGACGGAGTCGATGATTAGAGGGATTGTGTGGCTGGTAGTTTATTTGTGAAGTCAGGAAATTCTGCCTATAAAAGATCTCATTACCCCGTGTGAGTGGGACAAAGGTTCCCCGGCTCAGTGCGCTGAAAATCATTACCGCCTTCTCCGCTCCCGCCTGATTACCTTCAATCTCTCCGATACTTTGTATTCCCAGCGGAAGAGCCGGCCGGGCGGGATGGACTGACATTCAACCCAGCTGGACACAGCCAGATCTTGGGGGTCCTTTGCTGATCGGGGTCACACCTCCTCACCACTACAGGGGGGCCCGGGACTGATGGACAATGCAAAAAGCTGAATCCAAATGATGTCTTCTCCATAATACAGAGGTCTCAAAACTACGACCCGCGGGCTGGATGTGGCCCTGTGCTTGCCTTTAGCTGGCCCTTGGGGTACTATTCCTCCCACTGACAACAATGATGGGGCACTATTCCTCCCACTGACACCCATGTTGGGATACTATTCCTCCCACTGATACCAATGATGGGGCACTATTCCTTCCACTGACACCAATGATGGGACACTATTCCTCCCACTGATACTAATCAGGAGGCACTATTCCTCCCACTGATACCAATAATGGGGGAGCATTCCTCCCACTGACACCAACAGAGGGGCACTTTTCTTTCCTCTAGTATCAGAGATGGGGCACTATTCTCCCCAATGATGGGGCACTATTCCTTCCACTGACACCAATGATGGGACACTATTCCGCCCACTGATACTAATCAGGAGGCACTATTCCTCCCACTGATACCAATAATGGGGGAGCATTCCTCCCACTGACACCAACAGAGGGGCACTTTTCTTTCCTCTAGTATCAGAGATGGGGCACTATTCTCCCCAATGATGGGGCACTATTCTCCCCAATGACACCAATGATGGGGCACTGTTCTCCCCAATGACACCAATAATGGGGCACTATTCTCCCACTGACACCAATGATGGGGCACTATTCTCCCCAATGATGGGGCACTATTCCTCTCACGGACACCAATGATGGGGCACCATTCCACTTCCACTGACCACAGTTGCTATGTAATTTTGTTTACTCCCACTGGCCAGAGTTTGGCCTCCAAAGTCTGAAGGATCTTAGTTTAGGAAGTTTGGAGACCCCTGGTATAATACAAGAAAGAAAGTACGTAAAAAAAATGATTGTAGTATGAGACAAACTTTACATGTTCATCTCTTTACAACAACTGTCTACTCAGAAGCATGCACGGCTTGGCTGTCTGCTAAAAATGCTTTGTTGCCTGGCTGTGTCTAGCTTTAGCATGTAGCCAGGGAGGTCAGAAGTTCTAATTAGGGTCAGGGGAGAGGAGACTGAGGAAATGTTCGGTTTAATTGCTTGTTCATCTTTGCTTTAGAAACAAAAAACAGAACCATTTGGAAAAGTACACCTTCATGTCTTGTATGTTTGGCTGTGAGCTCCACCCCTGTATGAAGCCCAATTTGTGGGTGTTCCTATGGAGGAGTTCCAACAGAGCCCAATAAATGCTGCCCCCCGGTGCTCTTCCCACCTGCTGAGATTCTTGCTCACCCACCCCCTGATGCCTGGGTTCAAACTGAGGAGCCCAGCACAGCACCCGTCACCCTCTGAGGACCTTCACCCACAATGACAGAATGGGTCGGACTGCAGGCTCTGGCAGGATATCCCTGGGATGTCTTATTCTGTAGATGATTTCCCCCTAGATTGTTGTTTGATAAGACGTGTGATTCTTCTGGGGTTCTAACAGCCTTGGGGGGGGACTTTTCACAGTAAAAAGATACATTGTATATGTCGCCTCTTGGTGAAGAGATGGCTTGCTCAATATACTGTACTCACCGGCCACTTTATTAGGTACACCTTGCTAGTACTGGTTTGGACCCCCTTTTGTCTTCATTCTTCGTGGCATAGATACAACAAGGTGTTGGAGACTGCAGACATGCTACAGGAGATGGCCAGAGACTGCGGACATAGTACAGAAGATGGTCAGAGACTGCAGACATAATACAGGAGATGGTCAGAGACTGCAGACATAATACAGAAGATGGTCAGAGACTGCAGACATACTACAGGGGATATTCCGAGACTGCGGACACACTACTATTCAGAGACTGCAGACACGCTACAGGAGCTGGCCAGAGACTGCCGACATACTACAGGAGATGGTCAGAGACTGAAGACATGCTACAGGACTTGGCCAGAGATTGCAGACATACTACAGGAGATGGTCAGAGACTGCAGACACGCTACAGGAGATGGCCAGAGACTGCCGACATACTACAGGAGATGGTCAGAGACTGCAGACATACTACAGGAGATGGTCAGAGACTGCAGACACGCTACAGGAGATGGCCAGAGACTGCCGACATACTACAGGAGATGGTCAGAGACTGCAGACATAGTACAGGAGATGGTTAGAGACTGAAGACATGCTACAGGACTTGGCCAGAGATTGCAGACATACTACAGGAGATGATCAGAGACTGCAGACATACTACAGGAGATGATCAGAGACTGCAGACATACTACAGGAGATGATCAGAGACTGCAGACATACTACAGAAGATGGTCAGAGACTGCAGACACACTACAGGAGATGGACAGAGACTGCAGATATACTACAGAAGATGATCAGAGACTGCGGACATACTACAGGAGATGGTCAGAGACTGCAGACACGCTACAGGAGATGATCAGAGACTGCAGACATCCTACAGGAGATGATCAGAGACTGCAGACATACCACAGGAGATGATCAGAGACTGCAGACATCCTACAGGAGATGGACAGAGACTGCAGACATACTACAGGAGATGATCAGAGACTGCAGACATACTACAGGAGATGATCAGAGACTGCAGACATCCTACAGGAGATGGACAGAGACTGCAGACATACTACAGGAGATGATCAGAGACTGCAGACATACTACAGGAGATGATCAGAGACTGCAGACATACTACAGGAGATGATCAGAGACTGCAGACATACTACAGAAGATGGTCAGAGACTGCAGACACACTACAGGAGATGGACAGAGACTGCAGATATACTACAGAAGATGATCAGAGACTGCAGACATACTACAGGAGATGGTCAGAGACTGCAGACACGCTACAGGAGATGATCAGAGACTGCAGACATCCTACAGGAGATGATCAGAGACTGCAGACATACTACAGGAGATGATCAGAGACTGCAGACATCCTACAGGAGATGATCAGAGACTGCAGACATATGCTGCGGGAGATGGTAAAAGGCAGCTGGAAAACACAGACCCCTCTCAGCAGGGGCATTGAGGTGCCACACAATAGGTGTGCTGCATGGCAGGATTGGCACCAGGGATCTAGGGGCCTATAACATAGGACATTAATCCTATCTGCATGTTTTCTGATGAAAGAACTGGGTGTAAATGTTCGACCTTACCCTCTGGACTGATCACAGCGCCCATGTGCTGCTTCGTCGGTCACAGGTATGTTTATGACTGGCCCCCGGGGGCCACATTCTTCAGCATTAAACACGACTACATTGTGCTCCAGAACCCCGCCGCTGTATTATTTATAAAGCAAAACATTTGAAAAGGAGGATATAGACTGACCTGGAATGAAAGAGGGTCTTGTTGTAACATTTTACATATTTCAGAAGGTCTTGAGACATTCTCCGTATGTCTGATCCTGAACTATTCTCCTCTATTCTCTGACATTTCTGGTTCTGAGATCTCCTACGGGTTCATCCAGTGAAGGGTATAAAAGAAGAAATGAGCCCGCGGTCACATGGCCGGCAATGGAAGCTAAAGTATATCTATGGCTTTATTGCCTTTAGATGTTCTGTCCTTTAAATCAGCATGGAGGATTCTGCTGGGAATTTAAAGTAATTCAGTATAAGAATGGAAGGCAGGTAGGGGGCCCATACCAGGGATAAAAGGGGGGGGTCATTCAGAGTTACAGTCTATATAATGTTAATAAAAGGTCATTTCTATGATGTAGTAGGCATGCCTGTGTATCTGGATGTCACTTCATGTACCTTCTAGGCTAAGGAGACCAGATGTTTAAAATGAAATCCGAGGACATGTTTTTTTTTTAATGGCAAATGGTAAACTATATTTTCTTCAAATGCAGTGTATGTGGTATGTGTTTTATGTAATGATTGTATTATATTTACGTTATTTCTCACATTTCGTCCATGAGATAGGAAAAAAAGATACTTCTTAGAGTTTGAGATATGACTACCAAGTGTTATGAAGATAAGACAGAGAAAAAACAGAGTGCAGAGTTTAGGAGTGCGCTACATAAAGAATGCAGGGCTCAAGAGCACGCTACATAAAGATTGCAGGGCTCAAGAGCGCACTACATAAAGAATGCAGGGCTCAAGAGCACACTGCATAAAGAATGCAGGGCTCAAGAGCCCGCTAGATAAAGAATGCAGGGCTCAAGAGCGCGCTACATAAAGAATGCAGGGCTCAAGAGCACGCTAGATAAAGAATGCAGGGCTCAAGAGCACACTACATAAAGAATGCAAGGCTCAAGAGAGCGCTACATAAAGAATACAGGGCTCAAGAGCACACTACATAAAGAATTCAGGGCTCAAGAGCGCACTACATAAAGAATGCAGGGCTCAAGAGCGCGCTACATAAAGAATGCAGGGCTCAAGAGCGCACTACATAAAGAATGCAGGGCTCAAGAGCGCACTACATAAAGAATGCAGGGCTCAAGAGCACACTACATAAAGAATGCAGGGCTCAAGAGCGCGCTACATAAAGAATGCAGGGCTCAAGAGCACACTACATAAAGAATGCAGGGCTCAAGAGCGCGCTACATAAAGATTGCAGGGCTCAAGAGCGCACTACATAAAGAATGCAGGGCTCAAGAGCGCGCTACATAAAGAATGCAGGGCTCAAGAGCACGCTACATAAAGAATGCAGGGCTCAAGAGCGCGCTACATAAAGAATGCAGGGCTCAAGAGCACGCTACATAAAGAATGCAGGGCTCAAGAGCGCGCTACATAAAGAATGCAGGGCTCAAGAGCACGCTACATAAAGAATGCAGGGCTCAAGAGCACGCTACATAAAGAATGCAGGGCTCAAGAGCACGCTACATAAAGAATTCAGGGCTCAAGAGCACACTACATAAAGAATGCAGGGCTCAAGAGCGCGCTACATAAAGAATGCAGGGCTCAAGAGCACGCTACATAAAGAATGCAGGGCTCAAGAGCGCGCTACATAAAGAATGCAGGGCTCAAGAGCACGCTACATAAAGAATGCAGGGCTCAAGAGCACGCTACATAAAGAATTCAGGGCTCAAGAGCACACTACATAAAGAATGCAGGGCTCAAGAGCGCGCTACATAAAGAATGCAGGGCTCAAGAGCGCGCTACATAAAGAATGCAGGGCTCAAGAGCGCGCTACATAAAGAATGCAGGGCTCAAGAGCGCACTACATAAAGAATGCAAGGCTCAAGAGCTTGCTACATAAAGAATGCAGGGCTCAAGAGCGCGCTACATAAAGATTGCAGGGCTCAAGAGTGCGCTACATAAAGAATGCAAGGCTCAAGAGCGCGCTACATAAAGAATGCAGGGCTCAAGAGCGCGCTACATAAAGATTGCAGGGCTCAAGAGTGCGCTACATAAAGAATGCAGGGCTTAAGAGCACGCTACATAAAGAATGCAGGACTCAAGAGCGCGCTACTTAAAAAGAATGCAGGGCTCAGGAGTGAAATACATAAAGAATGCAGGGCTCAGCTGTGCCCATCTATGCAGCCTCACCAGTGCCCAGCAATGTAGCCTCACCAGTGCCCAGATATGCGGCCTCACCAGTGCCCAGCTATGCGGCCTCACCAGTGCCCAGCTATGCGGCCTCACCAGTGCCCAGCTATGCGGCCTCACCAGTGCCCAGCTATGCGGCCTCACCAGTGCCCAGCTATGCTGCCCCACCAGTGCGCAGCTATGCGGCCTCACCAGTGCCCAGCTATGCGGCCTCACCAGTGCCCAGCTATGCTGCCTGACCAGTGCCGATCCAATGCAGCCTTACCAGTGCCCATCCAATGCAGCCTCACCACTGCCCATCTATGCAGCCTCACCAGTGCCCATCCAATGCAGCCTAACCAGTGCAGGGGATCAGAGAGAAAAGGGGAAGAGGACAGCCGACCGGATCATCACACAGGCTGGCCTCGCCCGCTGTGACAGGTTTAATTTGAAATCGCCAGACTTTCTGAGGTCAGGGGATCTGCAGCTGGCTGTAAACCTGAATGAAAAGAGTAGGGTGACTAGACGCCCCCGGTTTTTGGGGACAGTCCCCGGACTGAGGACATTGTCCCCGGAGTCCCCGTTTCGTCCCCGGTTTGCAGGGGCGGCGCTAGGTGCAGGACTGATCCTGGGTGGGTGCTGAGGCAGAGGGGGGCACCGAAGCCAGGGGAGGTCCGCCCTGGTGCCACACACTGGGTGGTGTCAGTCCGGCATTGCCCGATGTGACAGCTTTAATTTGAATTGTGCCAGTGTGCTGTCTATCAAAGGAGCCAAACCAGGAGGCAGGACTTGTGTGACAGCAGGCGCCCGGCAACTCAAATTAAAGCTGTCACAGCAGGCGACGCTGGCCTGGCACCCCCCAGTGTGTGGCACCAGGGCGGACTGCCCCCCATTGGTATGCCACTGGCTTTGGTGCCCCCCCCCCCCTCTGCCTCAGCACCTTCCCAGGATCAGTCCTGCACCTAGCGCTGCCCCTGCAATCCAGGGACAAACCAGGGACAGACTGACTACGGGGACAGTGTCCTCAGTCCGAGGACTGCGCCCAAAAACCAGGGACGTCTGGTCACCCTTTTCTAGGCCTCTTTCCATCCAGGTCTACATCCAGCTGCAGATCCCCTGACCTCAGAAAGTGCCTCCCAAACTTCTAATAGTGTCCCACAGTGCACCTAGGTCTTCTGAAAGCTGTCTACCTCCATAGTGCCCCTCAACCTCCAACAGTGTCCACAGTGCCTGCCAACTTTCCACAGTGCTTTTCAGATCCCATAATGCCCCAACAGTGTCCCACAGTTCTCTAAAGCCTTCTGAGAGACCTCTATTTCCACAGTGCCCCCCAACCTCCCACAGTACTGCCTAGCCTCTCACAGTGCCTCACAGCTTTCTGCACAGCCTCCAGCTCTTTATAGTGCTCCCAACCTCCAACAGCGTCCCACAGTGCCCCTAGGCCTTCTGAAAGCCATCTATCTCCACAGCGCCCCCCAACCTCCCACAGTGCCTCCCAGCCTTCTATAGAGCCTCTAGCCTGCCATAGTGCTTCCAACCTCCAACATTGCCCCCTAACCTCCCAGCTTCTATAGTGCCCCACAACCTCCAACAATATCCCACCGTGCCTGCCAACTTCCCACAGTAATTATCATCTCCCATAGTGCCCCCAATCTCCAACAGTGTCCCACAGTGCCCCTAGACCTTCAGAGAGACCTGTTTTTTCACAAACCTTCTATGGAGCTGCCTAGCCTCCCACAGGGCCTCCCAGCTTCCTGCACTGCCTCTAGACCTTTATAGTGCTGCCAACCTTCAACAGTGCCCCTGGGCCTCTTGAAAGCTGTCTAGCTCCACAGTGCCCCCCCCCTCAACCATCCACAGTGCCTCCCAGCCTTCTACAGAGCCTCCAGCCCACCACAGTGCCTCCAACTGTCTCAGTGCCCCCCCCCTCCACTCAGCCTCCCACGGTGCCCCCCCCCCCAACCTCCCAGCTCTCATAGTGCCCCACAACCTCCCAGCTCTCATAGTGCCCCACAACCTCCAACAATGTCCCAAAGTGCCTGCCAACTTCCCACAGTGCTTATCAGCTCCCATAGTGCCCCCAACCTCCAACAGTGTCCCACAGTGCCCCTAGACCTTCAGAGAGACCTCTTTTTTCAACCTTCAACAGTGCCCCTGGGCCTCTTGAAGGCTGTCTAGCTCCACAGTCCCCCCCCCCCCCCCAACCATCCACAGTGCCTCCCAGCCTTCTACAGAGCCTCCAGCCCACCACAGTACATCCAACCTCCAACAGTGTCTCAGTGTCGCCCCCCCACCCAGCCTCCCGCAGTGCCCCCCAACCTCCCAGCTCTCATAGTGCCCCACAACTTCCAACAATGTCCCAAAGTGCCTGCCAACTTCCCACAGTGCTTATCAGCTCCCATAGTGCCCCCAACCTCCAACAGTGTCCCACAGTGCCCCTAGACCTTCAGAGAGACCTCTTTTTTCAACCTTCAACAGTGCCCCTGGGCCTCTTGAAGGCTGTCTAGCTCCACAGTGCCCCCCCCCCCAACCATCCACAGTGCCTCCCAGCCTTCTACAGAGCCTCCAGCCCACCACAGTACCTCCAACCTCCAACAGTGTCTCAGTGTCGCCCCCCCACCCAGCCTCCCGCAGTGCCCCCCAACCTCCCAGCTCTCATAGTGCCCCACAACTTCCAACAATGTCCCAAAGTGCCTGCCAACTTCCCACAGTGCTTATCAACTCCCATAGTGCCCCCAACAGTGTCCCACAGTGCCCGTAGGCCTTATGAAAGCCATCTACCTCCACATTGCCTCCCAGCCTTCTATAGAGCCTCCAGCCCACCATAGTGCCCCCAACCTCCAACAGTGTCTGACAGTGTCCCTAGGACTTTAGAGCAGTGTTTCTCAACTCCAGTCCTCAAGGCGCCCCAACAGGTCATGTTTTCAGGCACTCCATTATTTTGCACAGGTGATTTGATCAGTTTCACTGCCTTAGTAATTACCACAGCTGTTTCCTCTATGGGAAATCCTGAAAACATGACCTGTTGGTGTGCCCTGAGGACTGGAGTTGAGAAACACTGCTTTAGAGAGACCTCTATTTCCACAATGCCCACAACCTCAGTGCTGCCTTGCCTCCCACAGTGCCTCCCAGCTTTCTGCACAGCCTCTAGGCCTTTTTTTGTGCTCCCAACCTCCAACAGTGCCCCCCAGTACCCCTAGGCCTTCTGAGATCCCTCTACCTCCACAGTGCCCCCCCCCCCCCCAACCTCCCACAGTGGAAGCACATGCAACAGGGTGACAATGCAAGAGCTCAGTTGGGAGGCAGGGACAGAGCGTTGTCACCCAGGATCACCAGGGAATATTTTCAGGAATGTTGCAAATTTTAAAAAAATTAAAAATGACTTTTAAAATTACATGTTTATTGATTGGGTTTACTTATACTTCAGTTAGTGAGTTGCTGCATACCTATGTGTGCTCTTTATTTTTTTTTTTAGGCTCCCCCACCCCCCCCCTCTGTTTTCACCTGGTGATATCTGGCCGGTAACACACCTCCTGTATTAGAGCGCCCCCCCCACACTGGATGAAGGAGCACAGGGGGCACCTTTTGGACGTCTGGGGGGAGGGGGGGGGGGGCAGTGTTAGATGTTCTAGCTGATTTAGATATATTAACAGGTTAAAGCTCACACTCCAGTTACACAAGTTTTGTTTTATTTGAGATACAGGTTTTTTACATGAATAAATAAAAAGCTGATCATTGTAACCTGTCGGTGGTAAATGGTTTGTCTCATCCCTGTAAACTGATACATCAGCAGGACAGATTGTTCTTTTGAAAAAAAAAAAAAACAAACAAACAGACTTGCAGGCTGGATCACCAGATGAAAATAAAAGGAAAGAAAGCCTAAAAAAAAGAAAATGAAAGCAGCCGTCACATCTAAGAATTGGTAAACTGCAATATACAGTAATAATAAATGTTTGCTTTTGGGCTTAATACTGCTTTAAGGATACAAATGGCGATTGGCTGCGGAGACGCATCATATGGCGTGCAGATAGACACCCTGTAATAAGTCTCGCAGTTCTCTTCTTCCCCGGGGGAGCTGGTTTTAGTTTCTGTCTTCGCTCAGATGGGCGGATTTGGCTGCGGGGACGGTCGGATGGTTCCAGCAGGCTCTGTCTGGATCGCCTTTCATCTCACAAGAACATTTCCTCCGGTACAAGCTGTCAGCAAAAGGCTTGTGGGACACCACGCCTACGGCGCTGCAGATCTGTCGCCGCGCTGCGGGCGCCATTCGCTCTGGCGCACTCCTGAGATCGCCCCGGCATGCTACCCCGGATCATTAAGCTTCCGTCACAGGGGGACAATTAGTCTCATTAACAAATTACAGTTTTTAACACCATTAAACTGCATTCAGTGCTGATAAACCCGTTACAGAGAATGTTAAACAAGAGCTCCGGGCCAACAGAAAAAAAAAAACTCGACTTTATCATTAATATCTCATCATTACCGGCACACCAGCTGAAATTCCAAAGCGAGCCGAAAACAGGCGTGGCGTGTGAAATGATTGGGGAAGACTGACACAAATATGACCTGTAGCCTCTCTCCTACAGTGCCATGAAAAAGTAATCATACCCCTTGACATTTTCTAAATTTATGTTACAACCAAAAACGTAATTGTATCTTATTGGAATTTTATGTGATAGACCAGGGGTCTCCAAACTGTGGCCCGAGGGCCAGATGTGGCCCTTTGCTAGCCTTTATCCGGCCCTTGGGGCAGGGCAGTTTTTAAGGCAGGGCAAAAGGGGCAGCTGCCCTGGGCCCTGTCATTGTTGTGGGGCCCAAGGCAGCTGCCTCATACTTGCCAAATATCCTGGATTAAATTCCCTCATTCCGTGAGGTTTTAGTCCTGTGCTGTGTCCCAATATCTCAGTGTGAAGTGCTGCTAATATTGCTGCCCAGCTCTGCCCTATTGTTGTGTACAGATGACTCACCCGCAGACCCTGTGTTTACATGTAAATAACCGGCATTCACATGTAAATAGCGGCGGCCCGCGGCATTGATATGTATATCATGCCCTCCTGAGGTCATATCCACAGTAATCTCTAGCAACCAGCCAACAAGCAGAAATCATGTGCTGTAACTTCTAGCAACTAATCAGTGAGCCGTAATGTGTTCTGTAACCTCTAGCAACCAGTCAGTGAGCGGTAACGATACACTGTAACCTCTGGCAACCAATCGCAATTGCTGCCTGATCTGATTCAGTAAACTGATTTTGAGTCTAGCTGCTATTTATTGTATGTCTCAGAGCAGGTGGAGAGCGAAACTGCATGGGGGGGGGGGGGGGGGGCAAGAAAAGTTTTGCCCAGGGTCTAATCAATATTAAAGACCGCCCTTCCTTGGGGCACTATTCCTCCCACTGACACCAATGATGGGGCACTATTTCTTCTACTGATACCAATGACAGGAAACTTTTCCTCCTACTAATAGAGGCACTCCTCCTCCTCCTACTGACCACCAACCCTGAGGCCATATTTATTCTCACTGATGCCGGGTCCGGGACATTTTCTGCCCCCGCTGGCTACGATCCGGCCCTCCTAGAGTCTGAATGGCATTAAACTGGCCCTTTGTTTGAAAAGTTTGGAGATCCCTGTGATAGACCAACACAAAGTGGCACATAATTGTGAAGTGGAAGGAAAATGATAAATTATACAAAAAAATATGTGAAAAGTGTGGGGGGCATTTGTATGGCGCCCCCCGGAGTCAATACTTTGTAGAACCCCCTTTCACTGCAGTTACAGCTGCAAGTCTTTTTGGGGATGTCTCTACCAGCTTTGCCCATCTAGAGAGGGACATTTTTGCCCATTCTTCTTCTTTGCAAAATATCTCAAGCTCTGTCAGACTGGATGGAGAGCGTCTGTGAACAGCAATTTTCAAGTCTTGCCACAGATTCCTAATGGGATTTAGGTCTGGGTCATTCTAATGCCGAGTACACACGATCAGACTTTACTGCAGACTTGGTCCGGCAGACCGGAGTCCGTCGGATAATTCGATCGTGTGTGGGCTCCAGCGGACTTTTTTTTCCCAAACGTTTGACGGACCTAGAAATGAAACATCTTTCAAATCTTTCCGACGGACTCGAGTCCGGTCGAAAAGTCCGCTCGTCTGTATGCTAGTCCGACGGACAAAATATGATGCTAGGGCAGCTATTGGCTACTGGCTATGAACTTCCTTGTTTAAGTCCAGTCGTACGTCATCACGTACGAATCCGTCGGACTTTGGTTGATCGTGTGTAGGCAAGTCCGTTCATTGGGAAAGTCAGTCGGAAAGTCAGCCGAAAGGTCCACCGCACCAAGTCTACGGTAAAGTTTGCTCGTGTGTACGCGGCATTACACATGACTATGCTTTGATCTAAACCATTCCATTGTAGCTCTGGCTGGATGTTTCGGGTCGTTGTCCTGCTGGAAGGTGAACCTCCACCCCAGTCTCAAGTCTTTTGTAGATTCTAACAGGTTTTCTTCTAAGATTGCCCTGTATTTGTCTCCATCCATCTTCCCATCAACTCTGACCAGCTTCCCTGTCCCTGCTGAAGAAAAGCATCCCCACAACGTAATGCTGCCACCACCATGTTTCACAGTGTGGATGGTGTGTTCAGGGTGATGTGCAGTGTTAGTTTTCCCCCCACACATAGCGTTTTGCTTTTAGGCCTAAAAGTTAAATGTTGGTCTCATCTGACCAGATCACCTTCTTCCACATGTTTGCTGTGTCCTCCACATGGCTTCTCACAAACTACAAACAGGACTTCTTATGACTTTCTTTCACCAATGTCTTTCTTCTTGTCACTCTTCCATAAAGGGCAGATTTGTGGAGAACACGACTAATAGTTGTCCTGTGGACAGATTCTCCCACCTGAGCTGTGGATCTCGGCAGCTCCTCCAGAGTTACCATGGACCTCTTGGCTCTTCTCTGATGAATGTTCTCCTTGCCCGGCCGGTCAGTTTAGGTGGACGGCCATGTCTTGGTAGGTTTGCAGTTGTGCCATACTCTTTCCATTTTCAGATGATGGATTGAACAGAGCTCCGTGAGATGTTCAAAGCTTGGGATATTCTTTTTTTTTTAACCTAACCCTGCTTTAAACTTCTCCACAACTTTATCCCTGACCTGTCTGGTGGGTTCCTTGGCCTTCATGATGCTGTTTGTTCACTAAGGTTCTCTAACAAACCTCTGAGGGCTTCACAGAACAGCTGTATTTATACTGAGATTAAATGACACACAGGAAGATTCTGTTTACTAATTAGGTGACTTCTGAAGGCAATTGGTTCCACTAGATTTTAGTTTGGGGTATCGGAGTAAAGGGGGCTGAATACAAATGCACCCCACACTTTTCACATATTTATTTGTAAAAAAAAATTTGAAAATGTATCATTTCTCTTCCACTTCACAATTATGTGCCACTTTGTGTTGGTCTATCAAAAATCCCAATAAAATACATTTACGTTTTTTGGTTGTAACATGACAAAAATGTGGAAAATTTCAAGGGGTATGAATACTTTCTCAAGGTACTGTAGCTGAAACGGTGACATATTTCATTCTGCCATCATAAAGAGGGACACCAGTTCAGCTTTTTCATCCCCGCTTTATTGATCCCTGTTGTACTACGTGTAGCTGTAACAGTGTCATATTTCAGCTCAGCATAAGATAAAGAGGGATGACTTTTGTCTTGTCTTTTGGATCCGATCTCATCTCTGTAGCTCAAACGGTGTCATATTTCATCTGGAAATGAGAACGAGACACTTTTTTTTTTTTTTAATCTTATTATCTTCACTTTTTGGACGGAGTCTTCTCTCTGTAGCTGGAACAATGTCTTATTGAATCACGAGGCGATAGGAGGATGTCATCTCCATTCTTCTGAACCATGTCTCATTTCTGTAGCTCCAGCGGTGTCATATTTCAGCAGGAAATGACAAGGAGGGAAGCGTTTTTTTTTCTTGTTATCCCCACTTTTTGGACCGCGTCTTCTGAGACAATGTCATATTAAAGAGGGACACCATATTAACCACTTCAGCTTCAGAAGATTTACCCCTCCCCCCTTATAACCTGGGCGTTTTTGGCGTTACGGCACTGCGTCGCTTTAACTGACAATTGCGCGGTCGTGCAACGTTGTACCCAAACTAAATCGTCCTTTTTTCCCCACAAATAGAGCTTTCTTTCGGTGGTGTTTGATCACCTCTGCGGTTTTAATTTTTTGCGCTATGCACAAAAAAAGGCGACAATTTAAAAAAAAAAAAAAAAAAAAAAAAATATTTTTTACTTTTTGCTATAATAAATATCCAAAAAAAAAATAAGTAAAAAAAGCAAATTTCTTCCTCATATGTATTCTACATGTTTTTGATTAAAAAAAATTCCCAATTAGCGTATATATTGATTGGTTTGCGCAAAAGTTATCGCGTCTACAAACTATGGGATAGATTTATCGTATTTTTAGTATTATTTCTTTAATTTTTTTTTTACTAGTAATGGTGGTGATCAGCGCTTTTTAGCAGGACTGCAACATTGCGGCAGACAGATCAGACACTTTTGACACTTTTTTGGGATCAGTGACATTTATACAGCGATCAGTGCCATAAAAATGCACTGATTACTGTATAAATGTCACTGACAGGGAAGGGGTTAACACTAGGGGGCGATCAAGGGGTTAAGTGTGTTCCTTAGGGAGGTGTTTCTATCTGTGGGGGGGAGGGGACTGACTGGAGGAGGAGAGAGATCGCTGTTCTCGGTCACTAGACTAGGAACAGACGATCCCAGTGAACTCTCCTGTCAGAACGGGGATCTGTTTGCATTGAGAGATCCCCGTTCTGTCTTTTTGTGGAGCGATCGCAGGTGGCCGGCGGACATCGAGTCCGCCGAACCCGCTGATTGGCTCCCCCGCTAGCAAAATGGGCCCGCACGCGCACACAGATTGCCATGTACGGGCCCGACATACAATGACGGCGATTCGCGCAGGAGACTTAAGCTGCCGCAGTGCAACTGCGGCGGCTGGTCGGGAACCAGTTAACTGACAATTGCGCGGTCGTGCAACGCTGTGCCCAAAGAAAATTTGTCCTTTTTTCCTACAAATAGAGCTTTCTTTTGGTGGTATTTGATCACCTCTGCGCTTTTTTAGTGTTGCGCATACAGTGCCTTGCAAAAGTATTCACCCCCCTTGGCATTTTTCGTGTTTTGTTGCCGCACATCCTGGAATTAACATGGATTGTTTGAGGATTTGCATCATTTAATTTACAGAACATGCCCACAACTTTGAAGATGTTTTTTTTTTTTTTTTTTATTGTGGAGCAAACAACAAATAGGACAATATAACAGAAAAAGTCAATGTGTATAACTATTCACCCCCCTAAAGTCAATACTTTGTAGAGCCGCCTTTTGCAGCTATCACAGCTCCAAGTCGCTTTGGATTTGCTCTTGTGAACAGCAATCTTTAAGTCTGACCACAGATTTTCTATTGGATTGAGGTCTGGGCTTTGACTAGGCCATTCCAACACATTTACATGTTTCCCCTTAAACCACTCAAGTGTTGCTTTAGCAGTGTGTTTGGGGTCATTGTCCTGCTGGAAGGTGAACCTCCGTCCTAGCCTCAAATCACACACAGAGTGGTTCAGGTTTTGCTCAAGAATATCTCTGTATTTAGCACCATCCATCTTTCCCTCAACTCTGACCAGTTTCCCAGTCCTGACTGCTGAAAAACATCCCCACAGCATGATGCTGCCACCACCATGTTTCACAGTGGGGATGGTGTCTTTTGGATCCGATCTCATCTCTGTAGCTGAAACGGTGTCATATTTCATCTGGAAATGAGAACGAGACATATATACAGTATTCAGAATCGGCCAAAACGGCGATCTGAATACTTTGAAGTGCAAAGGAGGAACTGGAGGTCTTTTAGACCCCCCGATCCCTTCATAAAGAGTACCTGTCACCACCTATTACTGTCACAAGGAATGTTTACATTCCTTGTGACAGCAATAAAAGTGATCAAAATTATTATTTTTTTTAAACACAATTTATAAATATAAAAATAAATAAAATAAATAAGAATTTTTTTTTTTTAAAGCGACCCGCCCCCGCGAGCTCGCGCAGCAAAGAAAACGCATACGGAAGACGCGCCTGCATATGTAAACGGTGTTCAAATCACACATGTGAGGTATCGCCGCGATCGTCAGAGCGAGAGCAATAATTCTAGCACTAGACCTCCTCTGTAACTCTAACCTGCTAACCGTAAAAAAAATTTAAATCGTCGCCTATGGAGATTTTTAGGTACCGTAATTTGTCGCCATTCCACCAGTGCGTGCAATTATAAAGCGTGACATGTTTGGTATCTATTTACTCGGCGTAACATCATCTTTCACATTATACAAAAAAATTGGGCTAACTTTACTGTTTGTGTTTTTTTTTAATTCATGAAAGTGTCCCTTTTCACAAAAAGTTGCGTTTAAAACACCTCTGCACAAATAGCGTGTGATATAAAATATTGCAATAATCGCCATTTTATTCTCTAGATTCTCTAAATATATATATATATATATATATATATATATATATATATAATGTTTGGGGGCTCTAAGTAAATTTCTAGCAAAAAATACGGATTTTAACCTGTAAACATCAAATGTCAAAAAATAGGCTTAGTCATGAAAGGGATAAGCAATCATTTACTTGGGTGAGTGCTGTACTATTATCATTACAAACATCATGTTACATAGATTTCCAATCATATTATAGTCTCCGCCGCCCAAAGCCATCTATCCCATATTTCCTCATACTTGGAGGGACATCTTCTATGGGAGTATACAAGTTTCTTGTACGGTAATGTATTGTTCACTTCCACTATCCATTGCGAGAGTTCTGGTGGGTTGGATCTCATCCATATTTTGGTAAACTTATCTAGTTCTGGCTCTGGAAATATTCCCAGTAAACAGGGTTTTGGCTGTACTGTTTATAGGGGATCCCATGGTGTCATGTAAGAACCGAACCACTTGTGTCCAGAATGTCTGTATTTTAGAGCATTGCCAGAGGAGGTGGTAGAATGTCCCTGTGGCTTGATTACACATCGGGAAACCGGTGGGCTGTCTAGGCCTATACTTGGCTATTTTGAGTGGTGCAAGATATTATCTATGCAATATGAATATCTGAGAAAGGCAGTGGGATAGCTTGGGAGAGACCAGTTTACAGCTATCCAGGGCTTCACTCCATTCCTCATCCTCCATGGGTCCCACTTCTCCCTCTCCATCTAGTCTTTAGTGTATATGCTATCACGGTTGCCCGTGGGAGCGAGAGCATGCTATAAAACTGAGAAATCAGCTTCTTGGGGTCTTCTTGGGCATTTTATTGCCTCCATTAAGGGATTGTTAGCTTAAGGGGATGCTATTTGCTGGAAACTGCGCACGGGAAGGCATGGCGTAATTGTAAATACCTAAAGTGCATTTGCCCTGGAAGCGCGAACTCAGCTTGCAATCTGTCAAAGGTTTTAAGTGTTCCACCATTAATTATGTGTGATAGATAGAATATACCCCTAGAGCTCCATATTTCACAGTCTGGGATAGAGTCCGGTAAGGCTGTGTTATGCCACAGAGGGGTGAATTCATGGGTAGATGGTATATTGAGCTTGGTGGAGGCTATATCCCATATCCTCCTAAATGGATAGAGCAGGGACCTGCGATCATTCATCTTTCCTGCCCTTCCCGTTTTACCTGTCATTGCCATAAAGGGATCCTTGGTGGACCGTGCCCACCCCAGGCAGAGGAGACGTAGGGATCTGTCTTTATCTACTTTGTCAATGTGAAAGAGTTGTGAAAGCTGAGCCCGCTAAGTAATATAGGTTGAGGTCTGGTAGTGCCGTCCCAGCAAGATCAGTGGGATTTTTTGAGTTTGTGCCAAGGGAGTTTATGTCTATTATTGCACCAAACAAATGGCTTTAGTATAGCCTCCATCAATCTGAAATGCTTGAGTATTAGGTAGATTGGTGAGTGCCATAGCATGTATAAGATTTTAGGTAACAGGACCATCTTTATGAGATTTCTTCGGCCCATCACTCCCAATGGGAGGTGGGCCCATATCTGAGTTTTTTGCTTAAGCATTTCATAGAGTGCAGCAGTGGCGTTGCTAGGGGTGGCTACTGGGGCTATAGCCCAGAATCTGGGGCCCACAGCACAAGTTGTTATCTATATTCAGCAGTTCCGACAATTTAATCATTGTCCTGACGTCCACATCTGTACCAATCTGCCGGGCAATGTAATTGTTGGGAACCACAGCCCTCCCCCGATGTAATGGGGGGTTCTCTGGGGACCCTGATGTATTGAGGGGAGCTGTGATTTAAGTGGGGATCCACACTCAGATATGTAACAATATTTTATATATATACAGATACATACACACACATGTATATTATATACATGTTTATGCCCGCCCAAGCATATGACTTTCTTTACTTCGCTGCTATGGGCTCTAGCCCCAGATCTTTTGTAGACCCAGCAACGCCCCTGGAGTGGAGATATATTAAGCGATATATAGTCAGTTGGATCTCTGGTGGTCTGTATACCAAGATATTTGATGTTGTCTACTCTTTGTAAAGGGAGTGCAGGAGTTCCTCGGTCTTTGGCAGTTTTTGGTTAGTGGTGCCTCTTGCTTGGGTGTTGCAGCCTCTGGGGCCTTTCAGAAAGGTGTGTCTATGTAATGACAGATCATGTGACACTTAGATTGCACACAGGTGGACATCATTTCACTAATTATGTGACTTCTGAAGGTAATTGGTTGCACCAGAGCTTTTTTATGGGCTTCATAATAAAGGGGGTGAATACATACACACATGCCAATTATCAATTATTTCCAAAAAATAGTTTTATGTATATATTTTTCTAATTTTCCTTCACCAACTTAGACTATTGTGTTCCGATCCATCACATATAATTCAGATTAAAAAAAAAAACATTGAACTAAAGGCTGTAATGTAACAAAATAGGTAAAAAGCCAAGGGGGGGTGAATACTTTTGAAAGGCACTGTAAAGAAAAAAAGGGCCGACAATTTTGAAAAAAAAATATATATATATTTTTTATTTTCTACTATAAAACATATCTAATAAAAAAA
Organism: Lithobates septentrionalis; assembly: GCA_037952835.1. NCBI lineage: Eukaryota > Metazoa > Chordata > Amphibia > Anura > Ranidae > Lithobates > Lithobates septentrionalis. Next base: position 218,991 of record JBBDGP010003355.1, read on the forward strand.
AAATGTTAAAAGAAACTAATTTCTTCATCAATTTAGGCCAATATGTATTCTGCTACATATTTTTGGTAAAAAAAAAATCCTAATAAGCGTATATTGATTGTTTTTTGCAAAATTTATAGCGTCTACAAACTATGAGATATATTTATGGAATTTGTCTTTATTTATTTATTTTACTAGTAATGGTGGCGATCAGCGAAAGTGCGATGGAAAAATCGGACACTGACACTTTTTTGTTTACCAGTGACACTAATACAGTGATCAGTGCTAAAAAAATATGCACTGTCACTGTACTAATGACAATGTCTGGAAAGGTGTTAACATCAGGGTTAAGGGTTAAATGTGTGCCTGAAATGAGCTTGGTCATTCTGTGGGAGGTGCTTGTACTATGGAAAGGCAGAGATCTGTGTTCCTGCTTTGCAGAAACACAGGATCGCTACCTTCCCTATTAACAGAACAGCAGTCTGCCTTGTTTACATAGGCAGACTGCCGTTCTACTTGTGTCCCGAGCGATCGGTGGGTTCCGACAGACATTGAGTCCGCTGTGTCCAATCACATCACAGCAGGAGTGAGTCACCGGTGGAGCACCCCAGACCTGGAAGTGCAGGATCATGTACTAGGTACATGACCCTGCACAGGAGAGCCGCTTTCTCGCCATATATGTCCAGTATACGGTCATCAAGCGGTTAAAGAATGTGTTAACCCATCATTTCCTATTCCTGATATGTGGCTAATGTACTTTTATGATAAAGTCTCCTGTTCTCTTTGTGTTGCTTCCTTTGTGTGAATTCCCTGGTGTTCCTGCCAGTCCCTCTGCTTTCCTATTAAAAACTGACCACACTAAGCAGGAGAGATGGGCGAACTGTTTGGGCCGAGCATCCGTTCGGCCCCTGAACAGCACCTGTTCAGATGTTCGCTTGCTGAACGCACAGTAAATAGCTGACGGTTGTTAAGGAGCGGGCCGGAAAGCCGGATGATTCATCAGCTGTCAGCGGGCTTCCCTCGGCAATAGAAAAATTTGGGAAAAAAATGGCGTGGGGGTCCCCCCAAAATTTATACCAAAATTTATACCAGACCCTTAGGTCCGGTATAGATTTTGAGGGGATCCCCCACGGCAAATAAAAAAAAATGGCGTGGGGTCCCCCCCAAAATCCATGTCAGATCCTTGTCTTAGCATGCAGCCTGGCAGGCCAGGAAAGAGGGGGGGGTTCAAGCGAGCAGCAGCCCCCCCTCCTGAACCATACCAGGCCACATGCCCCCAACAATGGTGGGGTGTACCCCAAACTCATTCACATGGGGCGGCCGGGATCTGGGGGCCCCCTTGTTAAAGGGGGCTTCTTGATTTAAATAAGCCTCCTGCCAGCAGACCCCCCACAACCACCGCCCAGGATTGTGGGGAAGAGGCCCTTGTCCCCATCAACATGGGGGGAAAGGTGCTTTGGGGTGGGGGCAGCAGAGCCTTGTCTGGTATGGATTTTGAAAAGGAACCCCATTCCAAAATGTAAAAAAAAAAAAAAAATGGCGTGGGGTCCCCCCCACCAAAATCCATACCAAGCCCTTATCCGAGCATGCAGCCTGGCAGGTCAGGAAAGGGAGGGGATGAGCCCCCTGAACCATACCAGGCCACATCCCCTCAACATGGGGACAAGGGCCTCTTCCCCACAACCCTGGTTGTGGCTGAAAAATGCATAGATGTGAACGGGTACCATAGGAAACCATGTTAGAGGGTAGCTCAGAATCCTTCTGCTGATAACTCATAGAACTGAAAAATGTTGCTTTAAAAATCATGAGCTGTCCTAAACTCTTTTTGGGGTTCTTTTATCATTAATAATGTTCAGTATTGTGGGTGACACTCTCTTTTATTGTCTGCTTTGCGAAGGCCCTTTAAGTGGCCCATAACGCCCAGGGCCAGTAAGAATGGCCTCTAATGATGCAGCACTTTGATTGGCTGCACAGTGATTACATCATCGGGAGCCCAAACTAATGGCTCCTGTTTATCGGGCAGAGTTCTGGGTGCACCTGTTGAGAATACCCCCCAGAGTAACACTGTGGAGCGTATATACGGCACATGGGCATTAACCACTTGCTTGCTGGGCACTTTCACCCCCGTCTTCCCCAGGCCAATTTTCTGCTTTCAGCGCTGTCACACTTTGAATGACAATTGCACGGTCGTCCAACACTCTACCCATATGTCATTTTTAAATATTTTTTTTCACACAAATAGAGCTTTCTTTTGGTGGTATTTAAACACGTTTTTTTTTTTATTTTTGCTAAACAAACAAAAAAAGGCAGAACATTTTGAAAAACAAAACGTTTTTCATATTTTGTTATAAAAGTTTGCAAACAGGTAATTTTTCTCCTTCACTGAAGGGCAATGATGAGGGGGCACTGATAGGTGCCATTGATCAGGAGGAACTGATGAGGCTTCACTGATGGGTGGCACTGATGGGCACTGATAGGTGGCACTGATGGGTGGTACTGATGGGCACTGATAGGTGGCACTGATGGGCACTGGTAAGCGGCACTGATAGGCAGCAATGATAAGTGACACTTATGATGAGGCAGTGATGGTAACTGATGGGCACTGGGTAGCACTGGAGGGCACTTATTAGCAGCACTTGAGGGCACTGATTAGCAGCACTGGAGGGCACTGATTAGCAGCACTGGAGGGCACTGATTAGCAGCACTGGAGGGCACTGATTAGCAGCACTGGAGGGCACTGATTAACAGCACTGAAGGGCACTGATTAGCAGCACTGGTGGGCACTGATTAGCAGTACTGGAGGGCACTGATTAGCAGTACTAGAGGGCACTGATTAGCAGCACTGGATGGCATGGATTAGCAGCACTGGTGGGCACTAACCCATTCATTTTTTTTTTCTCAAAAAAAAAACTTTTAATGTCAATAAATCATAATTAAAAGATAATCATAAAATATATGTAATAAATAAAAAAAAATGTCACCAGTTAACTTGTCCCCCCCCCCCCCCCCCACATTGTTCCAACATCCAGTACAAATATCCTCTTTTGCAAATGTTTGTTTGTAAATGGGAACTTAGCAACGCGTTTCAAGGAAGGACAACTCTTTATCAGGGTCTGGAGGTGAGCTCTGTATATGAAAAACACACAAACATATGAGATATCATTTTTTTGGAAAATAACATTGAGATGTTCCTGTCCACCTATATATAAGTCCAACTCTTTACAGGTTGATGGTGACTCACAGAACCAATCAGCTAGAAGGTAGTAATTAAAAACAGTCCCAGTTATAGAGACCATTTGGGTATGCCTCACAAGAAACCCAAAGTCTTGCATGTCAGGGTAAGCCTCTAAAATATTATTATTATTATTATTATTATTATAATACAGGATTTATATAGCGCCAACATTTTGCACAGCACTTTATAACATGAGGGCAGACAGTACAATTACAATACAATTTAATACAGGAGGAATCAGAGGGCCCTGCTTATTATTTAATAAATAATAATAATATATAATATAATGTAATATTTCTTCATTAGGTGTACTATCATATATGAGGGGTCTTCAAAAAGTTTACACACTTTTTTTTTTTTTATATTTAACCACTTAAGGACCAGGCCTTTTTTTCAAACTTGGTGTTTACAAGTTAAAATCAGTTTTTTTTTTGGCTAGAAAATTACTATAATATATATATTTATTTTTTTTATATTTATTATATTATATTATATATGGTTTTTTTTCAGGCACAAATGAGAATAAAATGGTGGTCATTGCAATATTTTGTACAAACCGTATGTCACACCGTTTTTGCGCAGCGGTCTTACAAGCGCAATTGTTTGAGGGAAAAGTTGCACTTTTTTTTTATTAAAAAAAATAAGACAACAGTAAAGCAGGCCCAGATTTTTTTTTAAATATTGTGAAAGATAATGTTACGCTGAGTAAATTGATACCCAACATGTCACGTTTCAAAATTGCGTCCGCTCGTGGAACGGCGACAAACTTTGACCCTTAAAAATCTACATAGGCGACGTTTAAAAATTTCTACAGGTTACCAGTTTTGAGTTACAGAGGAGGTCTTTGTGCTAGAATTATTGCTCTCGCTCTAACGATCGTGGCGATAACCTCACACGTGTGGTTTGAACACCGTTTTCGTATGCGGGCGCGACTTACGCGTGCGTTCGCTTCTGCGTGCGAGCTCGGCGGGACGGGGCGCTTTAAAAAAATAAATAAAAATGTTTTCCTATTTATTTTACTTTTTATTTTTACACTGTCCTTTTAAAAAAAAAAAAGTTGGGTCACTTTTATTCCTATTACAAGGAATGTAAACATCCCTTGTAATAGAAAAAAAAGCACGACAGGACCTCCTAAATGTAAGATGTGGGGTCAAAAAGATCTCAGATCTCATATTTACACTTAAATGCAATAAAGAAATAAAAAATAAAATGCCTATTTTTTAAAAAAAATTCCCCTTTAAGACCATTGGGCAGAAGTGACATTTGACGTCGCTTCCGTCATCCAGTGTTATGGAGCGGAGCGCGACGGGAGCCTCTCCCGCCCCCCCCCCCTCGATAAAAGTGATCTTGCTGCGAATCCGCCGTGGAGACCACTTTGATCAGAAAGAGTACTGTCCACTGTTTTAGAATATACCGGGAGCTATCTGCTGCCATAACCCTGGTATTCTACGTCAAAGTACCGACGCACGACGACGGTGTGTGGTCCGCAAGTAGTTAATAGAGTTAAAAAAATAAAAAAATAAAAAAAATAGAGCGCTGTGTAAAATCTACATAGATCCTAAAATGATACATTTGCTCAGTTTATACATTTGATATGTTTTCTATTTTCTATTGTACATAAAATATGGGTTTGCAAATCCTGGCATTCTGTTTTTATGTCGATTTTACACACCGCCCTGACTTTTTTTGGGAATTGGGATTGTATATACAAGGATTTAACACAGCGCTCTGATTTTTATTTTATTTTTTCGATATATTATTTTAATATTTATTCTATTTTTTTATATAGATTTTACACAGCGCTCTATTTTTTAGTTTATTTTTTTAATATTTTATTTTATATTTAATATTTATTCTATTTTTTTAATATAGATTTTACACAGCGCTCTATTTTTTATTTTATTTTTTTAATATTTTTTTTATATTTAATATTTATTTATTTTTTGTTATATATAGATTTTACACAGCGCTCTATTTTTTATTTTATTTTTTTAATATTTTATTTTATATTTATTATTTATTTATTTTTTGTTATATATAGATGTTACACAGCGCTCTATTTTTTATTTTATTTTTTTAATATTTTATTTTATTACTTATTTTTTGTTATATATAGATTTTACACAGCGCTCTATTTTTTATTTTATTTTTTTAACTCTATTAACTCCTTGCGGACCACCCGCCGTCGTTTTACGTCCTGTACATTGGAATATAGCCATTCCATTAACATTCTAAACAAACCCCCCCCCCCCATTAGTCATATCCATTACATGTAAAGGGGAAAGCAGAATTATTTTTTAATAAGGAATTGTATAAATCTTCCATCTAATTTATTTATAACTATTAAGCCACTTCATGCATTTATTAAAGAAATATATCATATCGGACCTGGGTCAGATGTAATCAAATAAACAACGCCTATGGGGTTCACACTGTATACAATTAGAAAGTTCAGATTATTTATAAATGCCCAATATACTGGATATGTGCACAGAGCTAATGAGAAAACTCGCTGGCCTGCCATAATATTTTTTTCTAATTATTATAGTAATGAGGCCAAATGATCCCTAGAAACCATATAGCAAAAAAATAAAAATAAATAAAAAAATAAAAAAAATAAAAAATAAAAAACAGTATAGGAAATGTATATAATTGAAATACGCTCACTGGTCACTTTATTAGGTACACCTGTTCAAAATGTTTGGTAACACAAATGGCTAATCATCCAATCACATGGGAGCAACTCAATGCATTTAGGCATCTAGGACGTGGTGAAGACGACTTGCTGAAGCATCAGAATGGGGAAGAAAGGGGAGGGGTTGTAAAGTTTGGAGGTTTTTTTTCACCTTGAAGCAGAGTTCTACCCAGAAATGGAACTTCCGCTTATCGGATCCCCCCTCCCCCCCTCTCCGGTGTCAGATTTGGCACCTTTTAGGGGGGAGAGGGGGGGAGGACAGATACCTGTCTAATCCAGGTATTTTCCCCCACTTCCGGGCATAGATTGCCGCACTTTCTGTGGCGAACTACGCCATGTCCTCCCCCCCCCCCCCCCCTCCCCCAACTGCTGTCTTCTGGGAGACACACAGGTCCCAAAAGACAGCAGGGAACACTCAGGATTTTTTTTTTTTTTTTTTATGTATTGGATATGTTTTGTAGCAGAAATTAAAAAATGTTGGGCTTTTATTTTCAAAAATTTTTTTTTTCATTTATGTAATTAAAAATAAAAAAAGCCAGTGGTGATTAAATACCACCAAAAGAAAGCCGTGTGTGCGAAAAGATAAATATATGTAAATGTCGTTTTGATACAGCATCGCAATTACTAGTTGCACTGCCGAAAAATTTCGAAAATTCATAAATTTGAAGATCCGAAAATAAGAAAGAAAATCCGAAAGAAAGAAAATCTGAAAATTCTAAATAATAACTAATAATAACTATTAAATTCTAGGTATTGGAATATCCTTTCAAATTTGGCTGTTAGTGAACGTAACCAATACGAATTTATCCAAAGTTACGAATTATCCAAAGTAACGAATGCCGCATCTAAACAAATGGAACAGAACGAATGAATAATAATTAAAACGTTTTTATTATTATTATTATTGTTATTTATTATTTTTAATACGTTGCGTTCCATTCCTATAGATGCAGCATTCGTTATTTTGGATAATTCGTAACTTCAGATACATTTGTATTGGTTACGTTCACTAACAGCCAAATTTGAAAGGAAATTTCAATACCTATATGTTACTAGTTAGTAATAGTTATTATTTCAGATTTTCAAATTTTCGTGTTTTCTAATTTTCTGACTTTTTTCTTATTTTCGGATTTTCATTCCTTAGAATGTTGGGATTTCTGTTCATATTCTCGAAATTTCCGAATTTTCAGATTTTCAAATTTTCTAATTTCTTAATTTCCGATTTTCCGAATTTTAGGACCTTGCGAATTTCGGAAAAATTCGTTAAAACGGGTTTTTGTTCATTCTAATTTGTATTCGTTACGTTCACTAACAGACAAATTTGATAGGAAATTTCAATACCTAGAATTTAAAAGTTAGTTACTACTTCAGAATTTCTGAATTTTCAAATTTACGAATTTACGAATTTTCGAATATTCAGGAAAATGTTAACGGGTTTTCGTTAATTCTGATGTTTTCCGAATTAACAAACCTGTCGAATTCGGAACTAAACGAATTGCACATATCTACTGATCATGAAAGGGGGTAAAGTGGTCAATTATGATTTGTTAACAATAAAAGTTTTGCTTGTTTTACATTAACAACGTTCTCGCAATTGATAATAATTGATAATGCCCGTTTGTTTTTTTTTGCTGTGGTGTTCGAATTTCGAGGGATGGTGACATCATACATCATACATCTATCTCTTTCTATATATTTGAATATTTTTCAAATTGTCAATAATTCAATAAAATGTCCCTCTGGACTCTATCACTATTGGTGCGGTGCCATTGCTACATTTTACTTACCATATATACTCGAGTATAAGCCGACCCGAATATAAGCCGAGGCACCTAATTTTACCACAAAAAACTGGGAAAACTTATTGACCCGAGTATAAGCCTAGGGTGAGAAATGTGCAGCTACTGTAAGTGGAAAAGAGGGTCAACAATACCCATTTGCAGCCTCACTGTGCCCATTTGCAGCCATAGGTCCCCCGAACCTCAAACTCTGTAGTTAAGGGTTCCTAGATGCCCCCTAGCTGCAGCCAAAATTTGGGGTCTCTGGACCCAAAGGGTCCCGAAATGACATTGCTGCAGATGGACACAGTTGACCGACTTTGGGGCCCCGTATTTCAGGGCCACTTGGTGCTAGGAACCCCAAATTTGGTGTGCAAACCCAGTGGCACTAGCACTATCACTGGGGTTCCTAGCACCAAGCGGCCCAGAGATACGGGGCCCCAAAGTCGGTTCGGAAATGTCATTCTCTGCTGCAGAAAAGTGCTTGACATTTTCCAAACAGATTTTGGGGCCCCATATCTTGAGGCAACTTGGTGTTAGAAACCCCAAATTTGGTGTGCAAACCCAGGGGATCTAGCACTACAACATATCCAAAGCTGGGGTTCCTAGCATCAAGTGGCCCCGAGATACGGGGCCCCAAACTCGGTTCGGAAAATGTCAAGCACTTTTCTGCAGCAGAGAATGACATTTTCCGAACCGACCTTGGGGCCCCGTATCTCTGAGCCACTTGGTGCTAGGAACCCCAGTGCTAGTGCTAGTGCCACTGGGTTTGCACACCAAATTTGAGATATGGGGCCCCAGGGTCGGTTCGGAAAATGTCATTCTCTGCTGCAGAAAAGTGTTCGACTCGAGTATAAGCCGAGGGGGGCATTTTCAGCACAAAAAAATGTGCAGAAAAACTCGGCTTATTCTCGAGTATATACGGTATCTGTTTTTTAAACTCTTTGGACAGTAGAAAAAAAAAATTAAACTTTTTTGGTGTGGCAAACCACCAGGACAAATGTGACCGGTGCCAGCTCCCTTCCAGCACTAGGTGGTGCACAACTCCCGGCAAAGGTGCTTCTCCCAGAAATGGCGGGTATGACAGCCTTGGGTAATGGACCAGATCTTTGGCTGAACCTGACCCCTTCCACCTAGACAGGTCCTCTTTGGAGTTATACAATAGACCATTCTTCACCCCCCTCTGTATACCTCCTGAAGGAATCTTATTTGTGGTCGTTTTGAAGATGTCATTTCGTTGTTTTTTTATAGACATCAAAGCTTCCCTAGTAGACTTGTTCTATAATGGACTGAAAGTGCGGATAACTATGATAAATTAGCTCCGAGCATTTCAAGGTTTTGCTTTTAAGAGTGACGGCAGAGAAGAGGTACAAAGCAAACCCTCACCTTGCCATTGGCCCCCGGAGAGAAGATAGTAGAATGGGACCAGCTCCATGCCGGAGGAATGTGGGAAAAAGGGCTGAGGGCGCCACCATGACCAAGGGCTGAGGGCGCCACCATGACCAAGGGCTGAGGGCGCCACCATGACCAAGGGCTGAGTGCGTCATCCTCTGGTCATGTGACCAGACAGCACCAGCTCTGTGTTTTCTGGTAACCGGGAATTATGGGAAGTAATGCGGCAGCCGTAATGGCCCTGTTGCAGGATGGTGAGACCACCTTGTGGTGGCCACAGCAGGTGTGGCAGAGCTGGGAACTCACATCTCATCTTGAGAGACGCTGAATCAGTGTTCCCTTAGAGTGGACTATATATACACACTATAATACCAAAAGTATTGGGACGCCTGCCATTACACACACATGAGCTTCAATGGCATCCCAGTCTTAGTCCGTAGGGTTCAATATTGAGTTGGCTCCGCCCTTTGCAGCTATAACAGCTTCAACTCTTCTGGGAAGTCCGTCCACAAGGTTTAGGAGTGTGTCTATGGGAATGTTTGACCGTTTTTCCAGAAGCACATTTGTGAGGTCAGGCGCTGATGTTGGATGAGAAGGTCTGGCTCACAGTCTCCACTCTAATTCATCCCAAAGGTGTTCTATGGGGTTGAGGTCAGTCAAGTTCCTCTATCCCAAACTCGCTCATCCATGTCTTTATGGACCTTGCTTTGTACACTGGTGCGCAGTCATGTTGGAACAAGAAGGGGCCACCCCCAAACTGTTCCCACAAAGTTGGGAGCATTAAATGGTCCAAAATGTCTTGGTATGCTGACGCCTTAAGAGTTCCCTTCACTGGAACTAAGGGGCCAAACCCAACCCCTGAAAAACAACCCCACACCATAATCCCCCCTCCACCAAATGATTTGGACCAGTGCACAAAGCAAGGTCCATAAAGACATGGATGAGAGAGTTTGGGGTGGAGGAACTTGAATATATATACACTCACTGGCCACTTTATTAGGTACACCTTGCTAGTCCCGGGTTGGACCCCCTTTTGCCTTCATTCTTAGTGGCATAGATACAACAAGGTGTTGGAAACGTTCCTCAGAGATTTTGCTCCATAGTGACATGATAACATCACACAGTTGCTGCAGATTTGTCGGCTGCACATCCATGATACAAATCTCCCTTTCCACCACATCCTAAAGGCTCTCTATTGGATGAGATGTGGTGAGTTTGGAGGCCATTGGAGGACAGGGACCTCATTGTCCAGTGGTGAGATGATTGGAGCTTTGTGACATGGTGACATTATCCTGCTGGAAGGAGCCATCAGAAGATGGGAACACTGTAGCCCATCTGCTTCAAGGTTGGATGTGTTGTGCGTTCAGAGATGGTATTCTGCATACCTTGGGTGTAATGAGTGGTCATTTGAGTTACTGTTGCCTTTCTGTCATCTCCAACCAGTCAGCCCATTCTCCTCTGACATCAACAAGGCATTTTCCTCCACACATCTGCCGCTCACTGGATATTTTCTCTTTTTCCCACCATTCTCTGTAAACCCCGAGAGATGGTTGTGTGTGAAAATCCCAGTAGATCAGCAGTTTTTGAAATACTCAGATCAGCCCGTCTGGCACCAACAACCATGCTACGATCAAAGTCACTTCAATCCCCTTTCTTCCCCATTCTGATGCTCGGTTTAGACTTCAGCAAGTCGTCCTCACCACGTCTAGATGCCCAAATGCATGGAGTTGCTGCCATGTGATTGGCTGATTAGCAATTTGAGTTACCGAGCAATTGTGCAGGGGTACCTAATAAAGTGGTGGGCCTGCAATGCAGGGAGATCATGGCCGGTGGGAGGGGCTGTACATAACTACCTGAAAACTCCTCCCAATGTCAGCCCTGATATAAGAAGTGGGAGGAGTTATGCAAATGTCAAAATGCCTTGATGGGTGGATATCAGTCTGGGGCGAGCAGGCTGTATTTGCACGGGTAACACCCACGTGTGTTGCTGAGCCTGCATTGGCAGAACTGAAACTCAATGAATGAAAGGGGCGGGCCAGGGACAGTCAGGCTGGGGAGGTAAGGGCTAGATGATGATGGGTATATTTCAGCCAGGAAATGAGGGCTGAGTCTGATTTCCTGCAGCTTCCAATGCACAATGTGAGAAGCTCACAGTGTTCAGTGAAATCAGAGGAAGCCATTTCAGTTCGGTACAACGGTGCAAGACTGGGGGGGAGGCCGGAATCGATGAATTAAAGAACATAGCCTTTTTTCCTTGGTGTAAGTCTTCCTAGCTATGAAATGAGCAGACAGCCATATTTTTATTTTTTTTATTTCTTGCACGTGGGCCTGAAGGTTAGATTTCTAAGAACCACACGGTTTGCAATTTCCTCGGTGTCAGTTATTTTATAGGATAATTGCAGTCGTTTATTGGTCAGAGCCATAATGACGGCTTGTGTCCCAGGGCCTCGCGAAAGCTTTATTTTTTTTTCCCCCCTCGTTGGCCTGAGAATTCCGTGTTAATGATCGGCGGGTCCTTTCACCTCCGCTCCGCCGCTCCGGCGCTCACCCCCGCCGCGCTGCGCAGCCAACCCTGGGATAAATGCGAGGACTCTAAGTACACGTTAGCATTGGCCTCGGGTGAAGTGTTCATGAATTTTACATGTTCTGCGAGGCGCAGGAGACGGGCGGCCAAAAGAAAAATCACTTTTTTCCAGCTGCTACAGACGATCTACTACAGCAAAGCGCAGGAAAAGCTGCGGCTCCTGAATGACAATTCCTGGCAGGACTGATTCCAGCTGAACAGGGACTACAAGTCTCAGCAAGCGACCTTTACTCAAGTACAGGGATAAATAAATATCAAATACACAAAAAAAAAAGAAGAAAAAACAGAACTTAACCAGTTGCCAATTCTGACTCTTCTCTCCTACATGGAAAGAGCGACATTTTTTTTTTTTTGCTACATTACTTAGACCCCCCAAACATATATATTGTATTTAGCAGAGACCCTAGCAGTGGCAGCTGGTGCTCAGTTGGTCGATCGGTTGGTCACCACCGAGCGTGGACCTTGCTTTGTACACTGGTGGGCAGTCATGTTGGAACAGGAAGGGGTCATCCCCAAAACTGTTCCCACAAAGTTGGGAGCCTGAAATTGTCCAAAATGTCTTGGTATGCTGACACCTTAAGAGCTCCCCTTCACTGGAACTAAGGGGCCAAGCCCAACCCCTGAAAAACAACCCCCCACACCATAATCCCCCCTCCACCAAATGATTTGGACCGGTGCACAAAGCAAGGTCCATAAAGACACGGATGAGCGAGTTTGGGGTGGAGGAACTTGACTGGCCTGCACAGAGTCCTGACCACAACCCGACAGAACACCTTTGGAATGAATTAGGCCCCTTTCACACTGGGGCGGTTTGCAGGCGTTAAGTAAAAACGCCTGCAAACCGACCTAAAACTGCCGCTGCTGTTTCTCGTTTCATCGGTGCGCTGGCAGGAGAGAAAAAAAAAACTCCTGCAAACAGCATCTTTGGAGCGGTGAAGGAGCGGTGTATTCACCGCTCCTAAAACCGCTCCTGCCCATTGAAATCAATGGGCCAGCGCCGCTATACCGCGGCTATACCGCCGCTGTAGCGGCGCTATGCGAGCGGTTTTAACCCTTTTTCGGCCGCCAGCGGGGGTTAAAAACCGCACCGCTAGCGGCCGAATACCGATGGTAAAGCGGCGCTAAAAATAGCGCCGTTTTACCGCCGACACCCCCACCGCCCCAGTGTGAAAGGGGCCTTAGAGCGGAGACTGCCAGTCAGGCCTTCTCATCCAACATCAGTGCCTGACCTCACAAATGCGCTTCTGGAAGAATAGTCAAACATTCCCATAGACACACATCTAAACCTTGTGGACGGCCTTCCCAGAAGAGTTGAAGCTGTTATAGCTGCAAAGGATGGAGCCAACTCAATATTGAACCCTACGGACTAAGACTGGGATGCCATTAAAGTTCATGTGCGTGTAAATGCAGGTGTCCCAATACTTTTGACAATATAGCGTGTATATGTACATTAGAGCTGCACAATTAAATCGTCAAGAATCGTTATCGTGATCTTGACTGAAGGGTTTCACAATTCTTTCTATGCAAAGAATTCTCTCCTCTCTTCTGAAGCCATCAAAAGAAAGGAAGAGAAGAACCGGGCAGTCTGCCAAGAATCAAAACATTCTTTATCAGTTGAACTTAAGTGTAAACATTGTAACAATTTGTAAATGGAATAGACTTTGTGTGAAAGTGAAAAAAGTTTAACCACTAAGGCCCCTTTCACACTGGGGCGGTGGGGGCGTCGGCGGTACAACAGCGCTATTTTTAGCGCTGCTGTACCGTCGTTCTTGCAGCGGTATTCGGCCGCTAGCGGTGCGGTTTTACCCCCCGCTGGCGGCCGAAAAAGGGTTAAAATCCCTCGTACAGTATTGCCGCGGTATAGCCGTGCTGTCCCATTGATTTCAATGGGCAGGAGCGGGGAAGGAGCGGTGAATACACCGCTCCTTCCCCGCTCCAAAAAAGCGGTTTGCAGGACTTTTTTCACCGCCCTGCCTGCGCACCGCTTCAGTGTGAAAGCCCTCGGGCTTTCACACTGAACAAACAGCGGAGGCTGTTTAGGGGCGGTTTTCAGGCGGTATTTTTAGCGCAATACCGCCTGAAAACCGCTCCAGTGTGAAAGGGGCCTAAACCTTTTTCTGACATTTGCTGGTTTCAAGTTAAAATCATATATATATTTTTTTTGCTAGAAAATTACTTAGAATCCCCAAAGATTATATATATATTTTTAGTAGACACTCTAGAGAATAAAATGGTGGTTGTTGCAATATTTTATGTCACACTGTATTTGCGCAGCGGTCTTTCAAATGCAATTTTTTTGGAAAAAATTACTTTAATAAATTAAAAAAAAAAAAAAAAAAAAAAACATAAAAAAAAAAAAAAAAACTAACCAGTAAAGTTAGCCCATTTTTTTGTATAATGTGAAAGATTTTACGTCACGAGAATTGTGATCTTTTTATTCTAAGCAAAAAAAAAAATCGTGATTCTCATTTTGGCCAGAATCGTGCAGCTCTAATGTGTATATTTTATATATATATAATTTTTTTTTTTCAAATTTGCAAATTTCACCTAATTAGCTCACTAGGTGCAGATTGAGAGTTTGCTGCTGACACAAATCAATTCTATAAATTAAATAATTTGAACGGTAAAAGCCTCCGGTGAAATTCCTCAATTAAAAATTCTCATTTTGGTCCGGCCGCTCTCATAAAATTCCGCCATCATTACTGTAGCTATAAAGCGCTGTCTGAAACCGACCATCAAATTAATCCACACCTGACACATCCCAGCCAGGGGCCCGGCGTCCGGCTTCTCCTCTCATCACCGGCCCCGGCTCTATTCAACAAAAGGACCTTTGAAGCGTTTTTGTTTTTTTTTTTGCGATCGCTCTCGTCTTTTATAGATCGCCCTCATTCCGCTGAGCGCTCGCTGACATGCAGGGCTGACGGATCTCACTGCCATCGTCTCACCTCCTTGTTACAGGAGGTTTATTTTAGCTATCATTATAAATCACCAAGACGTTTGGGGCCCCATCCACACGTCACGTAGTGGGAACACGCATTTCCGATTGTTTTTTTATTTTTATTTTATTTTTTTGCGCATAGGGCGGCCAATTTACGGCGAGGGCAGCCCTATGAACGACAAACGCATCAAAGAAGCTCCCGAACCTTTTCAGATGTGAAATGTTTTTTTGCACATTTTTTTTATTAATATTCAACAAATAAAGTCATCAGTTAGATGGTTACATTGTATGGTGATCAGGAACAAGTCGGGAAGGTGTCCAAGGCTCGGCGCCCCGTGGCAATAAAGATCCAAAAGTCACTAGCTGAGGCAACATAGAAATTCCTACTACAGTATATAATGAATTAGAACGAAGGCATCAATATATAGAAGCATTTTCTAGACATGTGCACTGACAAAAAAATGTATTAGTTTTCGTTACATTCGTTTTTTTGCTTTTTTCGGAAATTCGAAAATCCGAAAATTCGGAGGTTCGGAAATCCGAAAATTTGGATCTTCAAATTCCTGAATTTCGAAATTTCCGAATTTTCAAATTTTCGAATGTTCGAATTTCCGAATTTCTGAATTTTCAAATTTTCGAATTTCCGAAATTCGAAAATTTGGAATCTTCGAATTTCTGAATTTTGAATTTCTGAATTTTTGGAATTAGAAAATTCAGAAATGCGAAAATCTGAAAATCTGAAAAAAAGAAAGAAAATCAGTAAAATTCGAAAAAATAACTAATAACTTTTTAAATTATAGGTATTGGAATTTCCTGTCAAATTTGGCTGTTTGTGAACGTAACGAATACGAATGTATCTGAAATTACGAATCATCCGAAATAACGAATGCCGCATCTAAACAAATGGAACGGAACAAATTAATAATAATAATAAAAAGGTTTTATTATTATTATTGTTTTTATTATTAGATCGTTACGTTCCATTCGGAAATCTGAAATTCAGAAATTCGAAAATTAGAAATTTCGAATTTCTGAAATTTCAAATTTTTCAATTTCCCGAAATTTCGAATTTCGGAATTTCCAAAATTGGTGGCCCAATAGGCATATAGAATATATGAGTAAAGCAGTGGCGGCCCGCTCATGAGGGGTGCAGGGGCGCCGCCCCCCCTAATCCATGCGCCCAGCCCCTAATTTCCGGATGCCAATGGGCTTTTTCTTTTTAAGCACATGATTAGAGCTCTTAGGCTTAAAAAAAAAGGGTGGGCTCGGGGCGCTGAGCACTGCGGCCTGGGCCCACCCAGTTGTGTGACAGCGAATTAACATTCGCTAATGTCTTCCTGCTTCTCCTCCCAGCCAATCAGGAAGTGGGTCCTAAAACCCGATTGGCCAGGGAGTCTTAGGACAATGGACCAAAAGGGTCTCAGGACCCACTTCCTGTTCGGCCGGGAGGAGAAACAACGCTCACTGTCAGCAACAGCCTCTTCCTGGAGCCCTACCCTGGGTTCAGCTTGCCATCGGTCTGCTCCTTACACCTGTAGCGCAGCATAATAGGTAAGATGAAGGATCGTGCGCCGGGGGGGGTGGTGGTTGACATTGTGGTGCGAGCCGATTGCCGGATTTCTGATCAATCATGCGCGGGGGGGGGGGCAGGCCAGTGGATCACCAGTGGGGGGGGGAGTAAGGCCACCCCCCCCCCAACAATATTGAGCACCAGCCACCACTGGAGTAGAGTGAGGCTCCATTCACACAATTTCAACATCAAAGTCGCATGACAATTCGTTCCCATGTTTCCCAATGATAACCATTCATATTTGCACGACTTAAAGATGCAGCAACTTCAGAGTAGTTCATGCACTACTTTGGTCCGACTTTCATGCAACTTGAGGGCCATAGACTTCAATATTAACCCTCAAAAGTTGCATGAAAGTCGTCCCTGAATGTTAGACAATACCACTTGTGTGCAACAGTCGTCCACAATCTCCGGTTAAAGCCAAAGTCGTACCCAAGTTGCACCCATCCAAAGTTGCGTCAAAGTTGCACGCCAAAGTCTTCGCAACTTTGAAGTTATACAAGTGTGAATGGAGCCTTAAGCCTCGTACACACGATCGGATTTTCCGCCAACAAAACCGTGGACTTTTGTCCGAAGGGCGTTGGCCCAAACTTTGTCTTACATACACACAGCCCACAAAATTGTTGGCCAACAATCGCGAACGTAGTGACGAACTACGTGGTTTTTCAGCTCTTTAGCGCCACCCTTTGGGCTGCTTCTGCTAATTTCGTGTTAGTAGAAGTTTGGTGAGTGTTGATTCGCACTTTTTATTTTGCACTTTTCATTTCGCGTTTTTCATTTCGCGCTTTTAAGTTAGTTTCTGAACGGCCGTTCGTCATCCAGACATGTTGCGGAATCGCAGGAGATAACGTGTTATTTATTATTGGCCTTGGAGTTATTGCTTTGACATTATTTTTTTGGTTGAATAATAATGATTTGATTTGGTATACTTTCTATATTTTTGGGATGCATAGAATGCACTTTTTGGTTAAGTTCTATTGGCAGATGTCATGTCTAATTTTTATTTGTTTTCTTTTTTTAATGCACAATAAAAAAAAATTGTGTAGAATAATACTTGGCTGTGTGTTTTACTTCAAATGACAGTTTAGAAGTCGGCAGTTGCATTTAAAAGAAATACAATGTAACATTGACAAGACACCAACATAGTTTCTATCTTTAATCTTTAAAACTACAGGATGATGGGGTTGTGGCAACTTGCCCAAATAAAAACAAACAAAAAAGCATAATAATATTATTCTTGAGATCACTAGGAAAAAAAAGCCTTTGAAAATGTGTTTGCAATAACTCCATCAGTATCTCCAGCAAAGCAGCTTCATTATTATCCCATGAAAGAAGAAGAGAATTGTGCGCTGCATTTCCAGATCTCATAATTTGCCGCGTCACCAATGTTAATTCTCCATTACGAACGCTAGTTTACAATATCGGCCACTTCCGTCTCGTCCTTGCTTCCGAGCATGCGTGTTTGTACTTTGGACTTTTGTCCGACGGACTTGTGTACACACGCTCGGAAAATCCGACAACACACATTTGTCCGCGGAAAATTTTAAAGCCCGCCATCCAACATTTGTCCGCGGAAAATCCAACAATTGTCCGATGGAGCGCACACACGGTCGGATTTTCCACAAACAGCCCGTCATCGAACATTTCCCGTCAGAAAATCCGATCGTGTGTACGAGGCTTAAAGCTACGTTTCCACTAGTGTGACTTTTCATGCGAATCGGGACTACAAAATCGCATGACAAGGCGTACCCCTATGATTTCCAATGAGGACTTCATGTCGCAGTGACTTCAAAGTAGTCCCTGCATTACTTTGGTCCGACTTTGATGCGACTCGAGGTCCATAGACCTCAAGAATACACAGGCATTGCTTCAAGTCTCATCAAAATCGCAGCAAAAATAATCGCTCCAATAAACGCGGCAAAAATCACGTGACTTTCAGGTCACAATGGTGGAAACCTAGCCTTAAACAGTAATGGCAGAGGAGTGAGGAAAGAGAGAAGCGTATTGTCATATCTGGAAGGCTGGGTATGTGCGATTCGCGGTAGCCGGACCTGAAGAAATTTTTCGTGAGTGTCTGAAAGTAAAGCCGTCAGCTTCTCATTTACCATCATATCATTCATACGGTTCTTGAGCGCTGCAAAGCCAAGTGTTGGGGTTCTCCAAGCCTTGCAATAGTTCATTTAGTTGCAGTAAACAGATGTAAGGCTAGTTGAAGCAATTTGCAAAGAAGAGCTTCGCAGGGGTCTCTTTTAATGTGCGCTTTTTTTTTTCAATGCACATTTTACCGCACTTGTGGCAGATTTGGGGTGCCATTAACAAATAATGCAAGTGAAACCCACATTTGCAGTTAATTCCTGAAACGCATTGGCAAAAATAGGGTTGCCACCTTTTCATCAAGTCAAACCCGAACACTTTAACCACTTCAGCCCCGGAAGAATTTACCCCCTTCCTGACCAGGCCATTTTTTGCGATACGGCACTGCGTCTCTTTAACTGACAATTGCGCGCTCGTGCGACGTTGTACCCAAACAAAATTGATTTCCTTTCTTTCCCACAAATAGAGATTTCTTTTGGGGGTATTTGATCACCTCTTTTTTATTTTTTGCGCTATAAACAAAAGCACCACAGCCCCCTTACATCAGATATGACACCAGAGCCCCCCCCCTTACATCAGATATGACACCAGAGCCCCCCCCCCCCTTACATCAGATATGACACCAGAGCCCCCCCTTACATCAGATATGACACCAGAGCCCCCCCCCCCCCCTTTCATCAGTTATGACACCAGAGCCCCCCCCCCCCCCCTTACATCAGATATGACACCAGAGCCCCCCCCCTTACATCAGATATGACACCAGAGCCCCCCCCCCCCTTACATCAGATATGACACCAGAGCCCCCCCCCCCCCCCCCCTTACATCAGATATGACACCAGAGCCATTGACAAATTGTTACAATGTTTACACATTTAAGTTCAACTGATAAAGAATGTTTTGATTCTTGGCAGACTGCCCAGTTTTTCTCTTCCTTTCTTTTGATGGCTTCAGAAGAGCAGAGAGAATTCTTTGCATAGAAAGAATTGTGAAACCCTTCAGTCAAGATCGCGATGACTATTCTTGACAATTAATTGTGCAGAGCCCCCCCTTACTGACACAAGAACCCCCCCTTACATCAGATGTGACACCAGAGCCCCCCCCCACTTACATCAGATATGACACCAGAGCCCCCCCCTTACATCAGATATGACACCAGAGCCCCCCCCCCCCTTACATCAGATATGACACCAGAGCCCCCTTACATCAGATGTGACACCAGAGCCCCCCCTCCTTACATCAGATGTGACACCAGAGCCCCCCCCCACTTACATCAGATATGACACCAGAGCCCCCCCCTTACATCAGATATGACACCAGAGCCCCCCCCCCTTACATCAGATATGACACCAGAGCCCCCTTACATCAGATGTGACACCAGAGCCCCCCCCCTTACATCAGATATGACACCAGAGCCCCCCCCCCCTTTCATCAGTTATGACATCAGAGCCCCCCCCCCCCTTACATCAGATATGACACCAGAGCCACCCCCCCTTACATCAGATATGACACCAGAGCCACCCCCCCTTACATCAGATATGACACCAGAGCCCCCCCCCCCTTACATCAGATATGACACCAGAGCCCCCCCCCCTTACATCAGATATGACACCAGAGCCCCCCCCTTACATCAGATATGACACCAGAGCCCCCCCCCCTTACATCAGATGTGACACCAGAGCCCCCCCCACTTACATCAGATATGACACCAGAGCCCCCCCCCCTTACATCAGATATGACACCAGAGCCCCCCCCCCCCCTTACATCAGATATGACACCAGAGCCCCCTTACATCAGATGTGACACCAGAGCCCCCCCCCCTTACATCAGATATGACACCAGAGCCCCCTTACATCAGATGTGACACCAGAGCCCCCCCCCCTTACATCAGATATGACACCAGAGCCCCCCCTTACATCAGATATGACACCAGAGCCCCCCCCTTACATCAGATATGACACCAGAGCCCCCCCCCTTACATCAGATATGACACCAGAGCCCCCCCCCCCTTACATCAGATATGACACCAGAGCCCCCCTTACATCAGATATGACACCAGAGCCCCCCCTTACATCAGATATGACATCAGAGCCCCCCCTTACTTTAGATGTGACACCAGAGTCCCCCTTACATCAGATATGACACCAGAGCCCCCCCCCCCTTACATCAGATATGACACCAGAGCCCCCTTACATCAGATGTGACACCAGAGCCCCCCCCCCCTTACATCAGATCTGACACCAGAGCCCCCTTACATCAGATGTGACACCAGAGCCCCCCCCCCCTTACATCAGATATGACACCAGAGCCCCCCCTTACATCAGATCTGACACCAGAGCCCCCCCTTACATCAGATATGACACCAGAGCCCCCCCTTACATCAGGTATGACACCAGAGCCCCCCCTTACATCAGGTATGACACCAGAGCCCCCCTTGCATCAGATATGACACCAGAGCCCCCCTTACATCAGATCTGACACCAGAGCCCCCCTTACATCAGATCTGACACCAGAGCCCCCCCTTACATCAGATATGACAGAGTCCCCCTTACATCAGATATGACATTAGAGCCCCCTCTTACATCAGATGTGACACCAGAGCCCCCCTTACATCAGATGTGACACCAGAGCCCCCCCCCCCCCTTACATCAGATGTGACACCAGAGCCCCCCCCCCCCCTTACATCAGATGTGACATCAGAGCCCCCTCTTACATCAGATGTGACATCAGAGCCCCCTTACATCAGATATGACACCAGATCCCCCCCCCTTACATCAGATATGATACCAGAGCCCCCCCCCTTACATCAGATATGACATCAGAGCCCCCCCTTACATCAGATATGACACCAGAGCCCCCCCCCCCCTTACATCAGATATGACATCAGAGCCCCCCCCCTTACATCAGATATGACACCAGAGCCCCCCCTTACATCAGATATGACACCAGAGCCCCCCCTTACATCAGATATGACACCAGAGCCCCCCCTTACATCAGATATGACACCAGAGCCCCCCCTTACATCAGATATGACAGAGTCCCCCTTACATCAGATATGACATTAGAGCCCCCTCTTACATCAGATGTGACACCAGAGCCCCCCTTACATCAGATGTGACACCAGAGCCCCCCCCCCTTACATCAGATGTGACACCAGAGCCCCCCCCCCTTACATCAGATGTGACATCAGAGCCCCCTCTTACATCAGATGTGACAACAAACAGAGTCCCCCTTACATCTGATATGACATCAGAGCCCCCTCTTACATCAGATATGACATCAGAGCCCACCTTACTTTAGATGTGACACCAGAGTCCCCCTTACATCAGATATGACATCAGAGCCCCCCCTTACATCAGATATGACACCAGAGCCCCCCTTACATCAGAGCCCCCCTTACATCAGATATGACATCAGAGCCCCCCTTACATCAGATATGACATCAGAGCCCCCCCCCCCTTACATCAGATATGACACCAGAGCCCCCCCTTACATCAGATATGACATCAGAGCCCCCCCTTACATCAGATATGACATCAGCGCCCCCCCCCCCTTTCCCTCTGTACTCACTGATCACTAACTGCAAAGAAGTTCCTTATTTCTCTTTCCAGGCTCCACTCTCCATGTTAATTCCTTACTTTTCAGTCAGCGCCGCTCTCTATTGCCACCTGCAGGCTGAAGGGAGGAGAACACCTAATCATCTCTACAGCTATAAGCCACAATCCTATCTGAATAATGTGTCCGGTTTTCAGGGGGCTCAAAACCCGGGCACATGACTCATATCCCGGACTGTACGGGTGAATCCCGGACTGTACGGGTGAATCCCGTACAGGTGGCGACCCTAGGCAAAAAGCGTGTTTCTGTGTGTTTTGTCGCACATTCAGCAAACATGAAGCTTAATCTGCATATATTTTGCCTTCCCTGTTTCCTCCCCCTCCCCCCCTCATCAACCAACTAAATAAAACCTGTTTCCTAATTCAAACCCAGTGATGTCATCACTGGGTCTCTGTGCTTCTCTGTGCAATGCAGGCAGATCATGGCTGGTGGGAGGGGCCTTCTGTACAGAGCTTCCTAAAAACATCACAGCACCCCGCCCTCAGTACTCCTCTCAAGAGCCTCAGGGGTGATGCAAGCAGTGGGAGGAGTTATGCAAATATCAAAACGTTCCGATAGCTGGATGTTACTCCGGAGGAGTGGGCATTCCTAAGCAGGCTGTATTTGGCATGCAGACCACCCTAGGCAACGCCCACATGTGATGCTGGGGAGGAGAGGGCTAGATGACGTTAGACATCTTCCAGCCAGGAAATGAGGCGGGCTCTATCGGAAGGAACACTTCTCCGTGGTGTTGAGGACAGGCCCCGCCCCCCCCCCCCCCCCACCACAACTGTGACTTATAATAAGATTCGGAAACATTTAATAACATTTTCAGATGTCCGTCCAGAACTTTCTGGTGATATTCCCGAGGGAGATCACATGACGGCGTTCTGTGCGCCAATCCTGACTCCGAGGGGCGCCTGTGACCCAGATTCCAGGACGCTTATCTCTTCCTTTCGTAATCCAATGAGAGCGTTGCCGTTGTCATGTGTTTATTAGCCGGGGGAGGATTTCATGCCTGTTCAGGGTATCAACACTTTTTTTTTTTTTTTCATGCTGTAAAAGATTTTTTTGTTACTTATTGTCAGTTTGTAACATAAATGTCATTATGTAGCCACAGCGCCGGTGTCATCGCCAGAAAGGATTCTCTACAGGAAAAGCACAAAATACTCAGCTCACAGTCATAGCAGGACCGGAGGCAGAGGGATCCCCTCCCCCAACAAATGCCCCCCCCCCCCCCCCCCCCCAAGCTAAGTGTCCCAGACAGCTACAGACACTCATCCTGTGATTGCTACAAAGTTACAATGTACAGTCTGATTACTGGGGGGGGGGAGGGGAGACTGAGGAAATGCTTCCTCCTGCCTGCAGCAGACTGATGACACCATCTTAGCCTAGGCAAAGTCACTGACTGGAGCACAGAGGCGGCTTTTTAATGATAAAAAGATTTTCTGTAAAATGATCCTGTTGCCGTGTATTGTGACATCTCAGCAATTTATTTCTATTGACTTGTGAAGAGATGAGAGATACTTGGAAATCTGACAGGTGCTGCCCTGAGAACTACCAATGAAACCTGCTGTCCCCGACTCCTGTGTGACTGACCGCAATGAACGACAGCGCCTTGGGAACCAGGAGACCCCGACCTGTACTAACATTGAACCAGGAGACCCGGGTCCTGTACTAACAACAGGGAACCAAGAGACCCGGGTCCTGTACTAACAGGGAACTAGGAGACCCGGGTCCTGTACTAACAGGGAACTAGGAGACCCGGGTCCTGTACTAACAGGGAACCAGGAGACCCGGGTCCTGTACTAACAGGGAACCAGGAGACCCGGGTCCTGTACTAACAGGGAACCAGGAGACCCGGGTCCTGTACTAACAGGGAACTAGGAGACCCGGGTCCTGTACTAACAGGGAACCAGGAGACCTGGGTCCTGTACTAACAGGGAACCAGGAGAAGCGGGGCCTGTACTAACAGGGAACCAGGAGATCTGGGTCCTGTACTAACAACAGGGAGCCAGGAGATCCGGGTCCTGTACTAACATGGAACCAGGAGACCCGGGTCCTGTACTAACATGGAACCAGGAGATCCGGGTCCTGTACTAACATGGAACCAGGAGACCCCGGTTCTGTACTAACATGGAACCAGGAGACCCAGGTCCTGTACTAACATAGAGCCAGGAGATTCAGGTCCTGTACTAACATAGAGCCAGGAGACCCCGGTTCTGTACTAACATGGAACCAGGAGACCCGGGTCCTGTACTAACATGGAACCAGGAGATCCGGGTCCTGTACTAACATGGAACCAGGAGACCCCGGTTCTGTACTAACATGGAACCAGGAGACCCAGGTCCTGTACTAACATAGAGCCAGGAGACCCGGGTCCTGTACTAACATAGAGCCAGGAGACCCAGGTTCTGTACTAACATGGAACCAGGAGACCCGGGTCCTGTACTAACAACAGGGAGCCAGGAGACCCGGGTCCTGTACTAACAGGGAGCCAGGAGACCCAGGTCCTGTACTAACAGGGAAACAGGAGACCCAGGTCCTGTACTAACAGGGAAACAGGAGACCCGGGTCCTGTACTAACAGGGAACCAGGAGACCCGGGTCCTGTACTAACATGGAACCAGGAGACCCGGGTCCTGTACTAACAGGGAACCAGGAGAACCGGGTCCTGTACTAACAGGGAACCAGGAGACCCAGGTCCCATACTAACAACAGGGAACCAGGAGAACCGGGTCCTGTACTAACATTGAACCAGGAGACCTGGGTCCTGTACTAACAGGGAGCCAGGAGACCCAGGTCATGTACTAACATGGAACCAGGAGACCCGGGTCCTGTACTAACATGGAACCAGGAGACCCGGGTCCTGTACTAACATGGAACCAGGAGACCCGGGTCCTGTACTAACATGGAACCAGGAGACCCGGGTCCTGTACTAACATGGAACCAGGAGACCCGGGTCCTGTACTAACATGGAACCAGCAGACCCGGGTCCTGTACTAACATGGAACCAGGAGACCCGGGTCCTGTACTAACATGGAACCAGGAGACCCGGGTCCTGTACTAACATGGAACCAGGAGACCCGGGTCCTGTACTAACATGGAACCAGGAGACCCGGGTCCTGTACTAACATGGAACCAGGAGACCCGGGTCCTGTACTAACATGGAACCAGGAGACCCGGGTCCTGTACTAACATGGAACCAGGAGACCCAGGTCCTGTACTAACGGAGCTAGGAGACCCGGGTCCTGTACTAACAACAGGGAACCAGGAGACCCAGTTTTTGCACAATGCAGAGAATTAACCCCTTAGGTTTCACAGTAAGTATAACAAGCCTGCTGTACTACATCTACAGACTGATTTTACTGATGTGGGTTTAGTAACACTTTAAAGTATAAAGGCAAAACGTTTTTAGTTTTGGATAAAGGGGAGAGGAATTGGAGCCCCTGTCAGGTTTTTATTGCTGTCAGTGCCCCCATTGGGGGGATTCTATTTGTTCTGGTTATCATTATCACTGAGAGTTAACGAAAATCCACCCAGGGATTCCCTCACTTTGGAGGGATTTCCTCCCACTTCCTGTTTGGCTATGGGACAGGAAGTGATGGAAAATCTCCACAATGGGGCACAAATGGCAAAAATAAGACTGACAGGGGTGATAACCCGCCCTTAGGCTCCATTCACACTTGTGCGACTTATCATGCAACTTTGGGCATCAAAGTCACATGACAAGTCATTCCCCGTGTTTTCCAATGATAACCCTTCATATACTGTATGCGCAACTTAACCACTTCAGGACCGAGCCCCTTTCTGAGATTTGTTGTTTACAAGTTAAAAACAGTTTGTTTGTTTTTTTGCTAGAAAATTACTTAGAACCCCCAAACATTATACTTTTTTTTTTTTTTTCCTAACACTCTAGAGAACAAAATGGCGGTCGTTGCAATACTTTCTGTCACACCGTATTTGCGCAGAGGTCTTACAAGCGCACTTTTCTTTTGGAAAAAATACATGTTTTTTTAATTAAAAAATAAGACAACAGTAAAGTTAGCCCAATTGTTTTTTTATATTGTGAAAGATGATGTTACGCCGAGTAAATTGATACCCAACATGTCACGCTTCAAAATTGCGCCCGCTCGTGGAATGGCGACAAACTTTTACCCTTAAAAATCTCCATAGGCGACGTTTAAAAAATTCTACAGGTTGCATGTTTTGAATTACAGAGGAGGTCTAGGGCTAGAATTATTGCTCTCATTCTACCGATCACAGCGATACCTCACATGTGTGGTTTGAACAGAGTTTTCATATGCGGGCGCTACTCACGTATGCGTTCGCTTCGCTTCTGCAGGCGAGCTCGTTGGGACGGTGCGCGTTTAAAATTTTTTTTTTTTGTTCTTATTTATTTTACCTTTTTTTTTTTTTTTTTTTTTTTTTTAACATTTTTACACTGTTTAAAATAATAATAAAAAAAAAAGTGTCGCTTTTATTCCTATTACGAGGAATGCAAACTTTCCCTGTAATAGAAAAAAAGCATGACAGGACCTCTTAAATATGAGATCTGGGGGGTCAAAAAGACTTCACCTCTCATATTTACATTAAAATGCAATAAAAAAAATTGTCATTTACAAAAAAAGAAAAAAAAAAAAAGGCACTTTAGGAGCTATGGGGGGAAAGTAACGTTTTGACGTCGCTTCCGCCCTCTCACTTTGTAAAATAACCCATTCAGTTTAAAATGGAAATGAAAGGCAAAACATTTGTGTGTGTATATATATATATATATATATATATATATATACAAAATCCAAAACATTATAAATACCTTTTTTTCCCACTTTTTTTTATTTTTTTTATAAGTGATCACATTCCCTTTGTTCTCAGCTGCATACAAGCTGGGAGTGGAGAAGCAGCAGCACACTAAGCTTCCCAGTGAATGGCTGTGTGGGGAAGCGGGGTGGGGGGAGGGGGGCGGCAGCACAAGTCTGATCATTAGAGGAGAGCAGGCTGAGTTCCCAGCAAAGCCATAGAACTGACCACGCTGCGCTCTCATGCTTTAGTGTGGTCAGTTTTTAATAGGAGAGCAGAGGGACTGGCAGGAACACCCACCCAGGGATTTCACACAAAGGAAGCGATACAAAGGAAACCGGAGACTTTTTCATACAAGTACATGGAACAGCAGCCACGTATCAGGAATAGGAAGTGTTGGGGTTACATAGTCTTTAAATAATTGACAGGAGCATGCTGGGACTTGTAGTTCATTGGGGAGTGGAGGACCGGTTGCTGGGACCTAGTGGATGTATGGGGAAGGTTCTGTGACTTCACAAATGAAATGGACTTCTAGGTGAAGTCTCCAGTTTGGAAAATCTTTCTAATGGTGAGTTTATACTTTGATCTTAAAGAGAAAGTGAAGGCAAAACCCATTTTCATTTTGGATAGAGTAAGGAAGAGTTAACACCTTTTGTCAGTTTTTTTTTTTGCCATCTGTGTCCCTATTGGAGAGATTTTATTTCACTTCCTGTCCAATGGCCAAAACAGGAAGTGAGAGGAAATGCCTTGGATGTCACCACAACTGATGTCCTCATCGGAAGATTTCCCCCTCTTTTCCTGTTCTGGGAACAACCCAAAATTTGGGGATGTAGGTGAACTTAGACTTTAACCCCATTCCTGCTGAAGGAAGGACCGGCCGGTCATGTGATCACTGCGATTGGCTGTCATAGTGGTCACATGGTTGGTCAAGCCGCCTCCTTATTAGTGGAGGCTGAGAGCTGTCTTTGGCTGCTCTAGGAGTGTGCTGTCCGCACAGAAAGCTCTGCCACCCATAGATGCACGTGTGCGATGAGAGATAAACCCCGCCCTCTTTTGTGTTACGTGGGCAGCATGGGCTTAGGGAATGTCCACTTTAATGGGCCAATAAATACAGTGCCTTGAAAAAGTATTCACACCCCTTGAAATTTTCCACATTTTGTCAAAAACGTAAATGTATTTTATTGGGATTTTATGTGATAGACCAACACAAAGTGGCTCATAATTGTGAAGTGCAAGGAAAATGATAAATGGTTTTCACATTTTTTTTTTTTTACAAATAAATACGTGAAAAGTGTGTGGGGGGGCATTTGTATTCACCCCCCTTTACTCTGATACCCCTAACTAAAATCTAGTGGAAGCAATTGCCTTCAGAAGTCACCTAATTAGTAAATAGTGTCCACCTGTGTGTCATTTAATCTCAGTATAAATACAGCCGTTCTGTGAAGCCCTCAGAGGTTTGTTGGAGAACCTTAGTGAAAAAACAGTATCACGAAGGCCAAGGAACACACCAGACAGGTCAGGGATAAAGTTGTGGAGAAGTATAAAGCAGGGTTAGGTTATAAAAAAAAAATCTCCCAAGCTTTAAACATCTCACGGAGCTCTGTTCAATCCATCATCGGAAAATGGAAAGAGTATGGCACAACTGCAAACCTACCAAGACACGGCCGTCCACCTAAACTGACCGGCCGGGCAAGGAGAGCATTCATCAGAGAAGAGCCAAGAGGTCCATGGTAACTCTGGAGGAGCTGCAGAGATCCACAGCTCAGGTGGGAGAATCTGTCCACAGGACAACTATTAGTCGTGTTCTCCACAAATCTGCCCTTTATGGAAGAGTGACAAGAAGAAAGACATTGGTGAAAGAAAGTCATAAGAAGTCCTGTTTGCAGTTTGTGAGAAGCCATGTGGAGGACACAGCAAACATGTGGAAGAAGGTGATCTGGTCAGATGAGACTTTTTGGCCTAAAAGGAAAACGCTATGTGTGGTGGAAAACGAACACTGCACATCACCCTGAACACACCATCCCCACTGTGAAACATGGTGGTGGAAGCATCATGTTGTGGGGATGCTTTTCTTCAGCAGGGACAGGAAAGCTGGTCAGAGTAGATAGGAAGATGGATGGAGCCAAATACAGGACAATCTTAGAAGAAAACCTGTTAGAGTCTGCAAAAGACTTGAGACTGGGGGGAGGTTCACCTTCCAGCAGGACAACGACCCGAAACATACAGCCAGAGCTACAAGGGAATGGTTTACATCAAAGCATATTCTTGTGTTAGAATGGCCCAGTCACAGTCCAGACCTAAATCACATTGAGAATCTGTGGCCAGACTTGAAAATTGCTGTTCACAGACGCTCTCCATCCAATCTGACAGAGCTTGAGATATTTTGCAAAGAAGAATGGGCAGAAATGTCCCTCTCTAGATGTGCAAAGCTGGTAGAGACATCCCCAAAAAGACTTGCAGCTGTAATTGCAGTTAAAGGCGGTTCTACAAAGTATTGACACCGGGGGGCGCCATACAAATGCCCCCCCACACTTTTCACATATTTATTTGTAAAAAAAATGTTGAAAACCATTTATCATTTTCCTTCCATTTCACAATTACGTGACACTTTGTGTTGGTCGATCACATACAATCCATTACCATTTTTGGTGGTAACATGACAAAATGTGGAAAATGTCCAAGGGGTGTGAATACTTTTTCATGGCACTGTTTAAAACGAGGGTCGGGAGCAGAGGTGACAACCCTACAAAATACGGGACGCTACGCCCAAACTACGGAACATCGCGTCCGTCTGCGCCACGGCCTATGTCGTCCGCAAAACTCGGATGTAGCCGGTGCTCCAGAAGCTCCGCTCTCGGCTGTGTCTGCGAATTTATTGAAGGACGATGAAGCCGCCCTCATAAAAGGCCGCGGTGCCTTCATCCCATTAGGGAACTGTTCTATGTTCTCACAATTTTGAAATATAAAAAAATCTGGGGCAGGTTCTGTAAATCAGGACGAGAGCGGAGCGGCGCTGCTGTGTGGGCTTGGCGGCACGCTGCGCTGACAAATGGGTCAGGAACGGCAGAGCGAGGGAACGCGCGGCTACCGCATCTTAAATCACGCCGACACAGCTGTCACATCAGGAACGAGGGACGCAGATCATCAAGAGCTTTGTAGAGAGCGCTGGAATCCTACTGACCAATGAGCTCCTCCGGAGGCCGACAGCGACCAATCAGGATCTCCCGTTTATTCTCCTAGAGCTGTGTAATAAAGGAGAATCTGGTTGCTATGGGCAACAAGGACCTTTCTTACATTGTGTGCGTCTAGATTTGTCTCGGCTATTTATTGTTAATGGGCAAATATAAGTATTGTCACTGAGCACACATCGACTTATTATTATTATTATTATTATTAATAAAATGTTTGATATGATTTTCACATTTTACAACTTTCACTTCCATATTTTTTTGCTATTGAATTTAGTATAGAGGTTATAAGATTACCACTAGGGTCAGCTCTGTGTTTCACTGCATTCACCTAGCCTTCTTGCTTAAAGCTGAGGTCTAATTTCTTATTTTATTTTATTCTATTTATTTTATCCATTATTTTATTTCATTATAATATTATTTTACTATTATTATTATTATTATTATTATTATTTTATCTTATTTATCTTTCTATCTATTTTTTCCATTCTTTTATTTAATTATATTGTTTGTTTTATTATTTTTTTTCTTATTTATCTGGTATATGGTATATCTCCATATTTTATTTTATTCTATTTATTTTATCCATTCTTTTATTTCATTATATTGTTTATTTTTTTATTATTTTATCTTATAAATCTTTCCATCTTTTTTTCCCCATTCTTGTATTTAATTATATTGTTTATTTTATTATTATTATTATTATTTTTATTATTTATCTTTTATTTGGTATATCTTCATATTTTATTTTATTCTATTGATTTTATCCATTCTTTTATTTCATTATATTATTTATTTTATTATTATTTTATCTTATAAATATTTCTATCTATTTTTTCCATTCCTTTATTTAATGATATTGTTTGTTTTATTATTTTTTTTTATTATTTATCTTTTATTTGGTATATCTCCATATTTTATTTAATTCTATTTATTTTATTCATTCTTTTATTTCATTATATTTTTAATTTTATTATTATTTTATCTTATAAATCTTTCTATCTTTTTCCCCCATTCTTTTATTTAATTATATTGTTTATTTTATTATTATTATTATTATTATTATTATTATTATTATTTTTCTTATTTATCTTTTATTTGGTATATCTTCATATTTTATTTTATTCTATTGATTTTATCCATTCTTTTATTTCATTATATTATTTTTTTTATTATTATTTTATCTTAGAAATCTTTCTATCTTTTTTCCCCATTCTTTTTTTTTTAATTATATTGTTTATTTTATTATTATTTTTTTTTTCTTATTTATCTTTTATTTAGTATATCTCCATATTTTATTTTATTCTATTTATTTTATCCATTCTTTTATTTCATTATATTATTTATTTTAGAAAGATTTATAAGGTAAAATAAAATAAAATAAATAATATAATGAAATAAAAGAATGGATAAAATAAATAGAATAAAATAAAATATGGAGATATACCAAATAAAAGATAAATAAGAAAAAAATAATAAAATAAACAATATAATTAAATAAAAGAATGGAAAAAATAGATAGAAAGATTTATAAGGTAAAATAATAATAAAATAAATAATATAACAAAATAAAAGAATGGATAAAATAAATAGAATAAAATAAAATATGGAGATATACTAAATAAAAGATAAATAAGAAAAAAATAATAATAATAAAATAAACAATATAATTAAATAAAAGAATGGAAAAAATAGATAGAAAGATTTATAAGGTAAAATAATAATATCTATTTCCTGACAGACTCCATGGCAGCCTACGTGTGGGTTAACCCCGCCTCCTCTCCAATGCTATAGGACCCCATTCCCATAAATGAGTACTCACCACTAGCTACTGCGTTCCTTTTTTGTCCTCCTCTATGGACCTACACATGCTGTTCGCATCAAGATTGATTGGATCCAAGATTGGCATACCTGTGCGGTGCAGCTCAAAAAGCCCAGCTATGAGCGGGCGAGTAGCTTGAAGAGGCTTGAATGTTCCCCCTTGGTGGATGGGTGGTCGCCTCTGTATGCCCGGCGGACAGTTCTCATCAACGGCTGGCAAGGTCTGTGGCTGCTTTTTCATACTCCATGGCAGTATTTCTATGTGTAGTCTGTATTTTCCCTGGTGGTCCAGTGTGTCCTATCCCCCTCATGGCGGCTGGTTCGCGTGCGTTCCAGCCCGCCACGGCACTTCCGGGTTGCGGCAGTCTCCGCCGCTGGCACCTGCGCTGTAGCCACCCTGAGAGCGAGGTTTGGCTCGCGCATGCGCAGTACGGCGGCTCGTTCGTCGTCCGCGCAGGCGCCGTACGGTGGTTCCTCATTGCGCGTGCGCAGTAGGGGATAATGATGTCACGGGCGGGGAATTTAAATTCCGCCCTCCTGTCCTGCTGAGTTGGGATCTCCCTTGGTAGGGAAAGGAGGAGCGGATCCCTGCTGGTCTCCAGGTGAGTGGTGGAAACCTCTGCAAATCATAATAAAAAAAAAAAAAAAAAAGAGTAAAATAATGGAAAATGTTCTTTTATCATTATATATGTTTATTTAAATATATATATATATATATATATATGCGGCAGGAAGTTGTTTTCCTTTGCATTGATTATATGTTGATACATGCTTTGTGCATATTATAAAAAAAAAAAAAAAAAAAAAGAGGCAAGCAGAGTTTTTTCTTTTCTCTAAAACCTTCTCATATTTGATGCCTAGGTTTTCTTAGACCATTATCCCTGCAGACTATTAAAGTGACATTTCGCGTCCCAGGTTATGGACAATTCACCGCCTTTAAGTGGCCAGCCCTCACGCACAAGGTATGTGCTCGTGAGGGGAGGGGATGAGGTTTATGCACATTATTGTCGTGCTGATACCATGTTCTGCCTTTCTTCTCTCCCCTTCCCCTATTTTTTCTCTTCCCAGCCCTTCTAGGTCGGACCCGCTAAATGCGGTCCAGAATGCCAATGACCTTGCCAAGCCACAATACAATTCATCTTCATCCAGACGAGACTCACAGTCCGGATCCCACCAGAGGAGACGCTCTCGTTCCTCCTCAAGACACCACTCCCACCGCCATGACAGCCGCTCAGACCACAGAGCCTGCTGGGGATGTAGGACACGAGTTCCGGAGGGCAAGTCCTTATGTGACCGTTGTTTTGCCCGTGCGGTTGGGGAAAAAGAGACGGAAAACCAGCGTTTAGAGTCTCTTGTGAAACGAGTGGTACAGCAATCCCTAATGGAGAGGGAAGCACCTCGCACATTGAGCCAGTCTACCACTGCGTCTGGCCCGCCGGCGGAAGAGGCCCGTAATGATCCCGGTACTTCGCAGCCCTATATTACCTCTCCTGACTCCTCAGAGGATGAGTCTATCAATGAGGAGGTCATTGGAGGGTTCGACTTCGCGATGGTTTCCCCTTTAATCAAAGCGATCAAGGAAGCCTTGAAGTGGGAAGACCCTTCCACTCCCCCAGCCAAGCAGAAAAAATTCTTCAAGCACCTGGGGAGAGAACGCGCAAACTTTCCGCTCCTTCCAGAGCTAAAGGAAATCATTGAGGAAGAATGGAGTAAAACAGAGAAAAAATCCTCCATGTCTAATAAAACCTCCAGATTGTACCCCTTCAAGTCAGAAGAAGTAAAGAATTTGGAGAATACTCCCCTTGTGGACGCAGCTCTTATGCGTCTGGCCAAACATGTGACTCTTCCTCTAGAAGACGCAGTATCTTTTAAAGATGGGCTCGAGAGGAAGATAGACCTAGATCTAAAAAGAATCTATGGGCTCGCGGGTATGGCCTGTAAACCAGCCCTGGCATTAGCGGCCATGTCTAAGGCCATGGAGGCCTGGACGGAGAACGTGGAATCCTTCCTTAAAGGCGTGTCAGAAGAGCTGGCTGGAAGTTCAGCAGCCGCAGAGCTGAAGCTTGCAGCGGTCTTCCTGGGGGAGGCGTCCATTGACTTGATCCGCCTTCTGGCTCGTATTATGCTGTCCTCAGTTACGGCCAAGAGAGCCCTCTGGTTGCGTCCCTGGCTTGCGGACCCTGGTTCTAAGCAAGCGTGGTGTAAAATCCCGTTTGAGGGGTCCTCACTGTTTGGCAATAAGCTTGACGATGCCATTACGCGAGCCACAGGTGGCAAATCGGGTTTTCTTCCCCAGGACAGGCGCATGCTGGGTCGAAAGAAGCCCCAGTTCAGAAGACGAAGTCCGGAGCGCTCCAGGGAAGCACGCTCCTACAAGCCTGGCCGGGACTTTAGGAAGAATTGGAGCAGAGGGCAGTCATCCTTCCGCAAACCCGTTAAAAATCAAACGTCCAGTGCTCGTGATCAGGCTAAATCTTTTTGAGATTACGCCCGCCCAGGCGGGCCGGGTGGGGGCTCGCCTGCTCCTCTTCCGGCACGTCTGGGTGGCCTCGATCTCAGACTTCTGGGTCATAAGGACGGTCTCGTCAGGCCACAGATGGGCCTTTTCCAGGACTCCGCACCCAAGGTTCGTCTCCACTCTTCTCCCTCGGGCAGAGGATCAAAAACAAATTTTGCTGTCCTATGTGGACCTCCTGAAAATTCAAGGAGCAGTAGTACATGTACCACAGGACAAATGGTTCCAGGGGATATACTCCCCTCTCTTCCTAGTTCAAAAAAAGGGGGGCTCTTGGCGCCCAGTCATAGACCTCACATATCTCAACGGATTCATAGAGAATGGAAGGTTCAAGATGGAAACCTTGGTGACCATTCAGAGAGCCATTAAACCAGGCGACTGGATGATATCAATCGACCTGAAGGACGCTTATTTCCACGTTCCAGTGGAAAAAGAATTTCACAAATACCTCCGCTTTCACATTGGGTCAGATCATCTTCAATTTATTTGCCTCCCCTTCGGGCTGACCACGTCCCCCCGGGTCTTTTCAAAGGTCCTCCTAGCTACGGTGGCACTAATAAGATCCAAAGGGGTACGTCTTTACCACTACCTGGACGACCTGCTGGTGCTGTCCCAGAGCAGGGAGCAGTTGCTGGTCCACCGGGATCAAGTAATCTCCACTCTGTCCAACTTCGGGTGGCTCCTAAACATAGAAAAGAGTCAACTGAGCCCAACTCAGCGTCTAATATATCTGGGAGCCCAGTTCGATACAGTGGCAAACACTATCTCCCTTCCACTACAGAAAATTCCTACAGTTCGAGACAGAGTCTCCCGGGCTCTACATGCTCGGCAAATGAAAGCCTCTCAGTGTCTGAAAGTTGTTGGCACGATGGTTTCTACGACTCCCATGGTCAAATGGGCCTTATGGAGATTGCGTCCCTTCCAGTCAGGTCTCCTACGGCAATGGAAGTCAGGGGACAAGAACCAGGTCATCCGCATAACATCTGCAATGAGAAACAGCCTCTTCTGGTGGCTTCAGCGCAAGAACCTCCTGACTTGCCACTCCATCGCTCCCATCTCCTGGGTGACGGTCACGACCGATGCCAGCGGTACCGGTTGGGGAGCCCTTTGTGGGTCAAACCTGGCCCAAGGCAAGTGGGAAACTTGTCTCCCCAACCTAGGGTCGAATGTCTTGGAACTTCGTGCGGCCTGGTGTGCCCTACAGTTCTTCTCTCATCTTCTGATGGGGGAGTCAGTGCTGTTGAGAATGGACAACACCACAGCAGTATCGTATGTGAAGAGGCAAGGGGGTACTCGGAGTCCCACACTCCTTCGGGAAGTCGAGCCCATCCTATCGTGGGCGCAGAAATACCTTGCCAACATCTCGGCAGTCTTTGTCCCAGGCATCCAAAACACTCAAGCAGACTTCCTCTCACGGACCGAGTTGGACAACAACGAGTGGTCTCTCCACATAGAGACGTTCAGGTGGATCTTGTCACTAAAGACCGATCCCGAAGTAGATCTGTTTGCTTCCCCCTGCAATCGCAAGCTGAAGAAGTTCTACACCCGGGGGCTCTGCAGTCAAGCCATCGGGACAGATGCCCTGACGGATCAGTGGAGGTTCAAGCGGGCATACGCCTTTCCGCCACTGCCAGTTTTGCTGAGATTCCTGCAGAGGCTCCGAGCAGAGCCAGTGGAGGTGGTGACAATAGCTCCCTACTGGCCGAACAGGCCTTGGTTCCCTCTCCTGGTCCAGCTCAGCTGTCGGGACCCAGTGCCTCTCCCTCTCAGACCGGACCTTCTTTCTCAAGGGTCAGTCCTGCACCCTTGTCCTGCGGTGCTGAGACTGATGGTCTGGTTCTTGAGAGGGAGAGGCTGGAATCCCTAGGTTGTGCCTCAGAAGTAATATCCACTCTCATGAGCTCGAGAAGATCCAGTACAAATAAAGTCTATGGAAGGATCTGGTCCAAATTCGTGGAGTTCTGCTCTCCTCAGGGCAGGTCTTTTAGACATCCAAAACGCCAGGACGTTCTCAGTTTCCTCCAAACGGGCCTAGATTTACATCTATCTGTCAGCTCTCTGAGAGTCCAAGTTTCGGCACTTTCGGCCTTCTCCGGCACTTCATGGGCAGTTCATCCTCTGGTTAGACAATTTTTCCGAGGCGCATCGAGACTCAAGCCCCAGAGAAAGCCGAGGTTCCCCAAATGGGACCTCCCATTAGTCCTTGACTCGATCTCTGGACTCAGTACTTCGGGGCCCTCCCCGCTCCCTATCAAGGTCTTTTCAGCAAAGGTGGCCTTCTTAGTGGCCATTACCTCAGCCAAAAGGGTCTCTGAAATTGCATCACTTGGTCACGAAGAACCCTTCCTAACGTTTTTCCCGGACCGGGTAGTCCTCATTCCTATGCTGGGTTCCAACCCAAAAGTGTCTTCAGTATTCCACGTCAATCAAGAGATCGTGTTACCTACATTTAGGACCCCAGGGTCCACTGAGAATCACCCTCTAGATGTGGGCGAAGCTATTAAGGAATATCTCAAGGTTACTTCTCCCTTCAGACGTTCTAGTCATCTCTTCGTGCTTCACTCAGGCAGCAATATAGGGAAGAAAGCCTCAACCAGGACTATCGCGTCCTGGATCGTACAGACCATACAACAGGCATATAGGGCTAAGGGCTTGGCTCCTCCAAAGGCGGTGACAGCCCATTCCACCAGAGGTATGGCAGCCTCGTGGGCAGCGGCTCGGCATGTGGCTCCAGATACCATCTGCAAGGCAGCTTCATGGGCTTCTATTAATACCTTCATGTTGCATTATTGTATAGAGCCTGCCTCACTATCCTCTGTAAACTTTGGGTTACAAATCCTATCGACTGATAGGACAAATTAAAATTTATGTTTTGATCATGCATACCCGCCCGTGTGGTTGGCTAGTTATTTCCCACACGTAGGCTGCCATGGAGTCTGTCAGGAAAAAGGAAAATTTATTGTCAAATACTTACCGTAATTTTCCTTTCCTGATGGACTCCATGGCAGACGGAGTTCCCACCCATTGGTCAACGAGTAGGCTAGTTACGGAACGCAGTAGCTAGTGGTGAGCACTCATTTATGGGAATGGGGTCCTATAGCATTGGAGAGGAGGCGGGGTTAACCACACGTAGGCTGCCATGGAGTCCATCAGGAAAGGAAAATTACGGTAAGTATTTGACAATAAATTTTCCTTTTTTTTGTAATTCATTTTTTGTTACTCTGCCTAAAAAGTTCAAAGTCCCTCCTCCTGAATTCTACTAATTTATTAATTATTTTATTTAATTTTATTGTTTCATTTATTTTTTTCTTTTCTTTATTATATTTCCTTATTTTAATTAATTTTATTCATTCTTTTATTTCATTGTATTATTTATTTTATTATTATTATTTTATCCTATTCACCTTTCTATCTATTTTTTCCATTCTTATATTTTGTTATGTTATATTATTTCATTATTTGTTTTTTTTTAAATATATCTTTTATTTATTTTATTATATTTCCTTATTTTATTTTATTTATCCATTCTTTTATTTCATTACTTTAGTATGCTATTTATTTTATTGTTAATATTATTATTATTTTAGCTTATTAATCTTTCTATCTGTTTTTTTTTCATTATTTTATTTCATTATATTATTTATTTTTTTCTTATTTGAATTTTATTATATTATTATTGTTATATCTTATTTATCTTTGATTTATTTTATTATATTTCCTTATTTTATTCTATTTTTAAAAAAAATTCGAATATTATAATATTTATTTTATTATGATTATTTTATGTTATTTGTCAATCTATTTATCTATATATGTAAATTTTTTTCTATTTACTTATTTTATTCAAATTTCCTTCTATTTTGCCTTCCCATTTTCATAACATACCTTATTTTAGACCCAGTGATGTAATCACTTGGTCTCTGGCTTCTCTATGCAATGCTGGCAGATCATGGCTGGTGGGAGGGACTGTACACAGCTTCCTGAAAACATCACAGAGCCCCCCCCC
Organism: Lithobates septentrionalis; assembly: GCA_037952835.1. Taxonomy (NCBI): domain Eukaryota; kingdom Metazoa; phylum Chordata; class Amphibia; order Anura; family Ranidae; genus Lithobates; species Lithobates septentrionalis. Next base: position 257,176 of record JBBDGP010003355.1, read on the forward strand.
CCCCCCCCCCCCCCGCCTCAATACTCCTCTCAAGGGTCCTCAGCCCTAATGCAAGCAGTGGGAGGAGTTATGCAAATGTCCTGATAGGTAGATGTCAGTATGGAGGTGTGGATGTTCCTAAGCATGACCGTCTTTAACCACTTAAGGACCGAGCCTCTTTTTGAGATTTGTTGTTTAGAAGTTAAAAACATTTTTTTTTTTTTTTGCTTAGAACCCCCAAAACATTATACATTTTTTTTTCCGAACACCCTAGAGAATAAAATGGCGGTCGTTGCAATACTTTCTGCCACACCGTATTTGCGCAGCCGTCTTACAAGCGCAATTATTTTGGAAAAAATACACTTTTTTTTAATTAAAAAATAAGACAACGGTAAAGTTAGCCCAATTGTTTTTTTTTATATTGTGAAAGATAATGTTACGCCGCGTAAATTGATACCCAACATGTCACGCTTCAAAATTGCGCCCACTTGTGGAATGGCAACAAACTTTTACCCTTAAAAATCTCCATAGGCGTAGTTTAAAAAAATTCTGCAGGTTGCATGTTTTGAGTTACAGGGGAGGTCTAGGGCTAGAATTATTGCTCTCGCTCTACCGATCGCGGCGATAACCTCACTTGTGTAGTTTGAACACCGTTTTCATATGTGGGCGCTACTCACGTATGCGTTCGCTTCTGCACGCGAGCTCGGCGGGACGGGGCGTGTTTAAAAATTTTTATTTTTTCTTCTTCTTTTTTTTTTCCTTTTATTTTTTATTTTTACACTGTTCTTTTAAAAAAAAAAAAAAAAAAAAAGTGTAACTTATTCCTATTATGTAAACATCCCTTGTAATAGAAAAAAAGCATGACAGGTCCTCTTAAATATGAGATCTGGGGGGCCCTTTAGGAGCTATGGGCGGAAGTGACGTTTTGGGCCAGGGACAGTCAGGCTGGGGAGGAAAGGGCTACATGATGCTGGATGTCCTCCAGCCGGGAAATGAGTCGAGGTTCTATGTGACTTGCTGCAGCTTTTAATGCACATGGCGAGAAGCTCACAGTGTGCGGTGAAATCAGAGGACGCCGTTCCAGTCCAGGAGAGGAGCCGGGCACAACTGTGCAAAGAAGGAAAGGCCGGAGTTCAGCTTTAAATGAGTGGGCAGCACATATTCCTGTGACATCATCGCGGTGATGTCATCGCTACCCACGGAGCGTGGGAGAACACATTGGTCACTGCCGGCCGAAGCTTCGCTGGTGGGCGTACGTCTCCATCCAGCGCAAAGACTTCCACCTCCGTCCGCCGGCGACAGCTCCCCCCCCCCCCCGTTACACGCATCTTAGTGTTTACCGTTCAACGATCGCCAATTACGCGGCTCCCGCTGCGCTCTGACGACACGGAATCCTCCGCGGGCTTTGTTGGCCGCGGCCCGGGCAGCGCCTGAGCGTATTTATATCTCCCCCTACGCCCCCTCGTCCCCCACCCCCCCTCCCCCGCAGACGCGGCAGCAATTAAATTAGGAAAAATAATGATGCTTGTCAAGGCGGATTTGCGATCCCTGCGTGTCGCCGCTCCCGAGCGTTCAATTTACCACGCGGGAAGGAAGAAGCCCTAAGGAGCGCTCAGTCGTAATTAGCTCGCTGCCGCCGCCTCTCGCTAACACGGGCCACGAGACCTTTCCTTCTGCCGCTGCTGGAATGTCTGAGCCGCGCTTTTCTTCCTCGAGTGAATTACGGGGGAGAAAAAAAAAAAGAAGAAGAAAAGAAAAGAAAAGAATAGTGAGACGATCAATAAAACGTTACAAATAATTAATACTTCCTCCCGAGAAAAGAAATCAAAATGTATCCAAAGCCAAAACTATATACAAGAGTACAGGCGAAGCTCCGCCCACAATGACTCACTAAACGCGTCATAAACCAACCGGATAAAAGGTTACCAGCGTATACAGTGGGTATAGAAAAGAATCACCCGCTTTAACATAGAGTGTCTGGAAAAAGTTTTCATACCCCTTGACATTTTCCACACTTTGTCATGTTACAACCAAAAATGTAAAATGTATTTTATTGGGATTTTATGTGATAGACCAACACAAAGTGGCACATAATTGTGAAGTGGAAGGAAAATGATAAATGGTTTTCAACATTTTTTACAAATAAATCTGTGAAAAGTGTGGGGGGGGGGGCATTTGTATGGCGCCCCCCGGAGTCAATACTTTGTAGAAGCGCCTTTCTCTGCAACTTCAAGTCTTTTTGGGGATGTCTCTACCAGCTTTGCACATCTAGGGGGACATTTTTGCCCATTCTTCTTTGCAGAATATCTCAAGCTCTGTCAGATTGGATGCAGAGAGTCTGTGAACAGCAATTTTCAGGTCTTGCCACAGATTCTCAATGTGATTTAGGTCTGGACTGTGACTGGGCCATTCTAACACATGAATATGCTTTGATCTAAACCATTCCATTGTAGCTCTGGCTGTATGTTTCGGGTCGTTGTCCTGCTGGAAGGTGAAGCTCCGCCCCAGTCTCAAGTCTTTTGCAGACTCTAACAGGTTTTCTTCTAAGATTGTCCTGTATTTGTCTCCATCCATCTTCCCATCAACTCTGACCAGCTTCTCTGTCCCTGCTGAAGAAAAGTATCCCCACCACATGATGCTGCCACCACCATGTTTCACAGTGGGGATGGTGTGTTCAGGGTGATGTGCAGTGTTAGTTTTCCCCCACACATAGAGTTTTGCTTTTAGGCAAAAATTTTCGGTTTTGGTCTCATCTGACCAGAGCACCTTCTTCCACATGTTTGCTGTGTCCTCCACATGGCTTCTCACAAACTGCAAACAGGACTTCTCATGGCTTTCTTTCACCAATGTCTTTCTTCTTGTCACTCTTCCATAAAGGGCAGATTTGTGGAGAACACGACTAATAGTTGTCCTGTGGACAGATTCTCCCACCTGAGCTGTGGATCTCTGCAGCTCCTCCAGAGTTACCATGGACCTCTTGGCTGCTTCTCTGATGAATGTTCTCCTTGCCCGGCCGGTCAGTTTAGGTGGACGGCCATGTCTTGGTAGGTTTGCAGTTGTGCCATACTCTTTCCATTTTCGGATGGTGGATTGAACAGAGCTCCGTGAGATGTTCAAAGCTTGGGATATTTTTTTTATAAACTAATCCTGCCTCTGAGGGCTTCACAGAACAGCTGTATTTATACTGAGAATAAATGACACACAGGTGGACTCTTTTTACTAATTAGGTGATTTCTGCATTGCTCTGCCTCCAGTAATCACAGCATCACTGGGGGTCACTGTACTAATGACACTGGCTGGGAAGGGGTTAACAATAGGGGGCGATCAAAGGGTTAACTGTGTGCCTAGCCAGTGTGTTAGTATACTGTGGGGGGGAGGTGCTACTACTAGGGGAAGAGAACGATTCTAGTCTCTGCTCTGCAGGGACACAAATGTAATCTCTTCCCTCCTGTCAGAACGGCGATCAGCCTTGTTCACATAGACAGACCGCCAATTTTGTCCCTCTGCAGGATGATTGGCGGGTGCCAGTGGACATCGAGTCTGTGGTACCCGCCAATGGGCTCCCGCTGTGATTACAGAAATGTCGAGTCACGTGATCCAGCCCAGAGGAGCCACCCTGTAGCAGTAAAGCTTCTATAGGGAGGACCTTAAAAAGATTAATTGCGTTATGATATGTACTTCCCTTGTTTTTTCTTGTACTAGAGTAAGTACACGAGTGTTGCGACACGTCACAGGAATCACCCTCATGGCTAACAGAGGACAGAATTAGAAATAGACTTAACATTAATAAGTCACCAGGACCAGATGGCTTGCACCCGGGGGTTCTTAGGGAACTCAGCCAAGTAATTGCCAGACCATTGTTCCTAATTTTTACTGACAGTCTACTGACTGGAATGGTACCAGCTGATTGGAGAAAAGCCAATGTAGCACCAATATTTAAAAAAGGGCCAAAATACCCCCCCTGGGAATTACAGACCAGTTAGCCTAACATCAATAGTATGTAAACTCTTGGAGGGGATGATAAGGGACTATATACAAGATTTTAGTAATGAGAATGGTATCATTAGCAGTAATCAGCATGGATTCATGAAGAATCGTTCTTGCCAAACCAATCTATTAACCTTCTATGAGGAGGTGAGTTGCCATCTAGATAAAGGAAGGCCCGTAGTCGTGGTGTATCTGGATTTTGCAAAAGCATTTGACACAGTTCCCCATAAACGTTTACTGTACAAAATAAGGTCCGTTGGCATGGACCATAGGGTGAGTACATGGATTGAAAACTGGCTACAAGGGCGTGTTCAGAGGGTGGTGATAAATGGGGAGTACTCATGGTCAGGGGTGGGTAGTGGGGTTCCCCAGGGTTCTGTGCTGGGACCAATCCTATTTAATTTGTTCATAAACGACCTGGAGGATGGGATAAACCGTTCAATCTCTATATTTGCAGACGATACTAAGCTAAGCAGGGCAATAACTTCTCCGCAGGATGTGGAAACCTTGCAAGATCTGAACAAATGAATGGGGTGGGCAACTACATGGCAAATGAGGTTTAATATGGAAAAAATGTAAAATAATGCATTTGGGTGGCAAAAATCTGAATGCAATCTATAGACTTGGGGGAGAACCTCTGGGGGGGATCTAGGATGGAAAAGGACCTGGGGGTCCTAGTAGATGATAGGCTCAGCAATGCCAAGCTGCTGCTAACAAAGCAAACAGAATATTGGCATTAAAAAGGGGATCAACTCCAGAGATAAAACGATAATTCTCCCGCTCTACAAGACTCTGGTCCGGCCGCACCTGGAGTATGCTGTCCAGTTCTGGGCACCAGTCCTCAGGAAGGATGTACTGGAAATGGAGCGAGTACAAAGAAGGGCAACAAAGCTAATAAAGGGTCTGGAGGATCTTAGTTATGAGGAAAGGTTCTGAGCGCTGAACTTATTCTCTCTGGAGAAGAGACGCTTGAGAGGGGATATGATTTCAATATACAAATACTGTACTGGTGACCCCACAATGGGAATAAAATGTTTTTGCGGAAGGGAGTTTAATAAGACTCGTGGCCACTCATTAAAATTAGAAGCAAAGAGGTTTAACCTTAAACTACGTAGAGGGTTCTTTACTGTAAGGATGTGGAATTCCCTTCCACAGGCGGTGGTCTCAGCAGGGGGCATCGATACTTTCAAGAAACTATTAGATAAACACCTAAATGAACACAACATACAGGGATATACAATGTAATACTGACACATAATCACACACATAGATGGACTTGATGGACTTGTGTCTTTTTTTCAACCTCACCTACTATATATCTATGTAGAGAAATACAGTTTGTTCCCACTAAGGGGTGTGATACGGGAGCTCATGATCAGCTGCTTATGAAAGTGACAGTACTTATTAAAGTAGCACTATAGGCAAAACTTTTTTTCCAATTTGGACAGAGTAAGGGAGGGTTATAACCCCTGTTGGTTTATTTTTTGCGATCTGTTGCCCCCATTCGGGAGATTTACCTTCACTTCCTGTCCCATGGCCAAAACAGGAAGTGAGAGGAAATCCCTGCGAATGAAGGGAATCCCTAGGTGGACCCCCAAATCACCAGAACTTGTGTCCCCATTGGAAGATTTCCCCTCTATTACTTTTCTGGGGAGAACCCAAAATTTGGGATTTTCTTTTACTTTCACTTTCAATGATAATGGTAAACAGGACAAATAGAGAAGATGAACGTCCCTAATGGGGGCACACACACAGCAATGAAAACTGACAGGGGTTCTAATCCCGCTTCATTTTGTCCAAAACTAACGAAAAATGTTTGCCTTTAGCTATACTTTAAGCTTGCAAACAATCCCAAAAACAAAACAGCTTTCTTCAGCAAACACAAAATAGTCCATCACTCTGGTGCAACAAAAACAAGAGAATGGCTCACCGCCACTATAGCAGTCCCACAATGGGGTTTGGGGCTTCCCGTCTGCTTCATGGGTCCCAAAGAGGAAGCTTTCACAGTTCATCAACTGTGGCTCAGTCCCAAGCTAGTCCACCCTGCTCACTCAGGTGTGTCCTCCTCTGCCCCTCACAGTCAGGTGCCGAATGTTTCCTCTTCCTTTTCTGGGCTCTGATGCGCTCTGGTTAACCCGATTTAGGATCAAAGTCCCTGTAATCAGGGCCTGGAAGTTCTTCCCTCCCAAAACTCTTCAAACCTCTGAAATTCTAGGTCCCTAATGAGGTTAGTCTTGAACATCAGTCCTCTCCTCCCCAGCCAGACTACCCCTGAAACCCTCACAGCGGGTGTACAGACCTCATACTTAGCTCAGGGATGGTGGGAACCCCTCATAATGGGCACAGCGGGTGTACAGACCCGAGAACTCAGCACAGGGATGGTGGGAACACCTCATAATGGGCACAGCAGGTGTGCAGACCCAGGAACTCAGCCCAGGGATGGTGGGAACCCCTCATAATGGGCACAGAAGGGCTACAGACCTGGGGACTCAGCACAGAGATGGTAGGAACCCCTCATAATGGGCACAGTAGATGTACAGGACCCAGGAACTCAGCACAGGGATGGTGGGAACCCCTCATAATGGGCACAGTAGATGTACAGACTCGGGAACTAAGCACAGGGATGGTGGGAACCCCTCATAATGGGCACAGTAGATGTACAGACTCGGGAACTCAGCACAGGGATGGTGGGAACCCCTCATAATGGGCACAGCGGGTGTACAGACCCGGGAACTCAGTACAGGGATGGTGGGAACCCCTCATAATGGGCACAGTAGATGTACAGACTCGGGAACTAAGCACAGGGATGGTGGGAACCCCTCATAATGGGCACAGTAGATGTACAGACTCGGGAACTCAGTACTGGGATCTCACTAATAGAGTTCCTGAATCCTGAGAGATATTAATGGCCTTCAGGGGGTTTTCCCTTCAGCATCCACTAAGCAGTAAAATATGAGCTGTGAGCGGAGTGTCCCCGCATGTGATCCTTGGAATACATAAGCTTGTCCCAGGTCACTGTAGTGAAGGATTAGGATGACAGGCCGGCACCTTCACAATCGCACTTCCCAGATGTCTATCCTGACAGACTCCTTTTAACTAACTCTAAAACCCAACCTTAATCCTCATGTGAAACTAAGACCCCCTAATTCCTGACCCTAACGCTGTCCTAACTCAACCCCAAACTAATCCTGGACACTGACATAAACCCTTTGGATTGCGTTCGCCACATCGCACACACCGGCCTCCGCAGCAATGCCCTTGCCAGATAGAGGAGCCATCGATGACCATATTAGGACTATGCGAGATGCCCAGCTGCTGATTCGGTGCCAATCATTTTGAATGCCCCCCCCCCCCCTTCCAATGCAGTAAGGCGTCATAGTTTGCCACAAGTGTGTTGTAGTGCGTCGCTTACAAACCGATAACATTTACGGTATTTTTACCTTGTTGGGGTTCATTGGCTGCTTATTGATGTTTAAAGTGAGTATGCACCTCAGACATAAAATATGAACAAAGCACATCCCTCTGTAGTGTGAACTTGTCTCAGTCCAGAGCACCAAGTGTCATTTCTCTCAGTTTTCCGATTTCTTCTTCTGCTATCAGCATGAATCACTTCCGACAAGGTTTCCTAACACCAAGAGAAAAATGGTGACAGGGGAGGGAGCTCCAGCACACAGCCTGTGGTTGACAGCCTCAGCTCTGTTCCTGTGTGCTGTGTGATAGGGGAAGTGTCCCTTCCCTCCAATCAGCTCTTAGAACTCTCCTCATTGACCTCTGTGGAGTGAAACTTCTGCTTTCCTCCCCCTTTTTCTGCATTCTCAGACAAGCTTTGAAATTCAGCACTTTGAACAGTGGCGGCCCGTGCATTGAGAGCGCGCGGGCGCCGCCCCCCTCTCTCCTGCCCCCCTCTCTATTGCCAATGGATAGATTCATGCATTGCATGAATCTATCTATGGCCGCCGCTGCCACCCCCTAATCAGGCGCCGGTCCCTTTTTCGGGCGCAGGGTGCCTAACTTACAGCAGCGGGGGGTGTTTTTGAAGCACCTGATTAGAGCCATAGGCTCTAATAGGCGTCAAAAAAGGTGACCTGCGAGCGCCATGCTGGGCACTCGCAGGTCACTCAGCTGTGTTAGAAAAGCGAATGACTATTCGCTTTCCTAACACAAAACCGCCTCTCCGCCAATCAGGTGCTCGGGTCTGTTACCTGTCACCTGATTGGCTGAAACGACAGGCGCCGCGATTGGACGCCTATCAGGAGGAGAGGACAGGAGATGAGGACGGCAGGAGACGCATGGAGGACCCCGCTCGTCGCCGTCACCCGCTGCCCCACCAAGACAGGGTAAGTGCCGGGCAGACAGCGAGCGGGCGGGGGTCACACTGAGGGCATTCAAGGGCACACTGGCAGCATTTGATGGGCACACTGGCAGCATATGATGGCCACACTGGCAGCGTTTGATGGCACAGTGGCTGCGTTTGGCACAGTGGCTGCAATTGATGGCACAGTGGGAGCGTTTGATGGCACAGTGGTAGCGTTTAATGGGCACAGAGGTAGCATTTAATGGGCACAGTGGCAGTGTCTGGCACAGTGGCTGCAATTGATGGCACAGTGGCAAACGTTTGAGGGCACAGTGGCAATGTTTGAGGGCACAGTGGCAACGTTTGAGGGCACAGTGGCAGCGTTTAATGGGCACAGAGGTAGCATTTAATGGGCACAGTGGCAGCGTTTGGCACAGTGGCTGCAATTGATGGCACAGTGGCAGCATTTGAGGGCACAGTGGCTGCAATTGATGCTTTTTGAGACCCAATCTGTTCGCATTTGAGACCTGTGAGCGCACGTCTACGAAAATGCGTGAAAAAAGGCCATACATTGGCCCCACCCCAAAATGCTACAAACAAATGCATGTTTTTTTTGTTTTTTTTATGTGGCAAAACACTTGGCAAACATGTCAAACGTGAAAAGCTTAAAGTCGTTATAAATGCTCAACGTTTTTTACCTGCGTGCAGATTCCCCCCACCCCAGCCCCCTCCAATACTCACCTGAGCACCATCTCGATCCAGGATCTAGACATGTGCAATTCATTTCGTTCCAAATTAGTTTTTTAACAATTTTTTAAACAATTTTCAACAAATTCAGTAATTCGGAAATATCCGAATTTTTCTGAATATTTGAAGATTCGGAAAATCGGAATTTCAGAAATTCGAAAACTCGAAAATTTCAAAAATCGAAAATAATAACTAACCAATAATAACTTAACTATTACTAACTATTAAATTCTAGGTATTGGAATTTCCTTTCAAATTTGGCTGTTAGGGAACGTAACGAATACGAATTTATCCGAAGTTATGAATTTTCCAAAATAAGAAATGCCGTATTTAAATGAATGAAATGTAACCAATTAATAATAATAAACAATAATAATAATACAATTTTTTTAGCATTATTATTATTTTTTTATTATTAATTTGTTTTGTTCCATTCATTTGGATGCGGCATTCGTTATTTCGGATAATTCATAACTTTGTATTCGTTACGTTCACTAACAGCCAAATTTGAAAGGAAATTCCAATACCTATAATTTAATAGTTAGTAATAGTTAAGTTATTATCAGTTAGTTATTATTTCAGATTTAACTATTACTAACTATTAAATTATAGGTATTGGAAATTCCTTTCACATTTGGCTCTTAGTGAGCATAGCAAATGCGAATTTATCCGAAGTTACGAATTTTCCGAAATATGAATGCCGTATTTACACGAATGAAATGTAACAAATAATAATAAATAACAATGATAATAATATATTTTTTAATCATAATTATTTATTATTAATTTGTTTCGTTCCATTCGTTTAGATGCGGCATTCATTATTTTGAATAATTCGTGGCTTCGGATAAATTCGTACTCGTTACTTTCACTAACAGCCAAATTTGAAAGGAAATTCCAATAGCTATAATTTAATAGTTGTTATTAGTTAGAGAATCCGAAAATTTGAAAGAATGACTAACTAATAATAACTATTAAATTATAGGTATTGGAATTTCCTTTCAAATTTGGCTGTTAGTGAATGTAAGGAATACGGATTTATCCGAAGTTGTGAATTATCCGAAATAACGAACGCCGTATTTAAGCGAATGAAACCTAACGAATTAATAATAATAAATAACAATAATAATAATAATTTTTTTATCATTATTATTATTATTTTTTATTAATTTTGTTTCGTTCCATTCGTTTAGATGCGGCATTCGTTATTTTGGATAATTCGTAACTTCGGATAAATTCGTATTCGTTGCGTTCACTAACCAAAATTTGAAAGGAAATTTCAATACCTATAATTTAATAGTTATTATTAGTTAGTTATTCTTTCAAATTTTTGGATTTTCTTTCTTATTTTTGGATTTTCTAATTTTCTAATTTTCGAATTTACGAATTGCGATCATAACGAATGACCTGAAAAAGGAAAAAAAAAAAAAAAACCCGAATGAAACGAAAACGAAAACATTTTTCGGCAGTGCACATGTCTACCGTGGGCTCTTCCTCCTCATTTTCTCCTGCTGCTGCCAATCACAGCCACTGAGCCAATGAGAAGAGAGAGGGGGCGGGCCGTGCCACAGCTCTGTGTCTGAATAGACACGCAGAGCAGGGGCTTGGGAGTGAGTCTGCTTGCGTGCCCCCAAGCTGTCTGCTCTGGGGGGCATGAGGGAGGAGCCAGGACCGCTGGCAGGGGGACCCGAGAAGAGGATCGGGGCTGCTCTGTGCAAAACCATTACACAGAGCAGGTAAGTATTCTACCTTTTAATAACACTTTAACCTCTTGGCGCACGCAAATATGTGGCCTCTCGGCGGGTGGGCCTTGGCACCGAGTGGGCGCATATTTACGTGTATTAGTGCAAATAGATCTGTGCCGAGTGTGCGCCTTGTAAAAGCTCAAAGTCCCGTCCCCCCCGCCCCCCTAATACTTACCTGAGCACCATCTCGATCCAGGATCTAGACATGTGCAATTCGTTTCGTTCCGAATTCGTTTTTTAACAATTTTCGACAAATTCGGTAATTCGGAAATATCCAATCAATTCAGTTTTTTAACTCTTTTCGCCAAATCCGGTAATTCGGAAATAACCAAATTCGGTAATTCTGAATCACAGTCACAGGCGGCTGACGGAAAGCTTTCTGATCATGTGACCGCCATGACAGCCAATCACAGCGGTCACATGGCTATAAGCCCCGCCTTGCCTCCCTGCATTCTAGACCCCTTAAAGGGCCGACAGGTGTCCGCTCCAAGGGAGCAAGGGGGGGGGGGGGGGTTAATGCTCAAAAAGCTACGTAGCTACTTTGTCGTGTGTAGGGCGCCCTGTGCGTCGGGTGAAAAAATGCGTACACAAACGCTTAAAAAAACATGGCGCGATTTTGCACGCATCCTCAAAAACGCCACATAAGGTGCGGAGTGTGGATGCCCATCTTTTAACACAACACGCCTAAAACACACCGCACGCAGGGCTGGTGCTACCACTAGGTAAACTAGGCAGCCGCCTAGGGCGCCCTGCTGCCTAGGGCGCCCAGCCACTGGGGTTCCTACTCTCTTCTCTCTGCAGCAAGAAACTAAGTCTCAGCATCAGCAGGCAGCCGTCGCTCCGTTCGCACATAGTGTCAGAGGCGCATCGGTGGCGGAGAACTGTGTCTGTGTCCCAACTCCCCGAAGGAATGGAAGCAAGCAAACATTCATTGATGGGCGCTGGTGAGGCTGCATTTGATGGGCGTTGGTGAGGCTGCATTTGATGGGCGCTGGTGAGGCTGCATTGATGGGCGCTGGTGAGGCTGCATTTGATGGGCGCTGGTGAGGCTGCATTTGATAAGCGCTGGTGAGGCTGCATTTGATTGGCGCTGGTGAGGTTGCATTGATGAGCACTTGTGAGGCTGCAATTAATGCGCGCTGGTGAGGCTGCATTGATGGGCGCTGGTGAGGCTTCATTTGATGGGCGCTGGTGAGGCTGCATTTGATGGGCGCTGGTCAGGCAGCATTTGATGGGCGCTGGTCAGGCTGCATTGATGGGCGCTGGTGAGGCTGCATTTGATGGGCGCTGGTGAAGCTGAATTTGATGGGCGCTGGTGAGGCTGCATTTGATGGGCGCTGGTGAGGCTGCATTTGATGGGCGCTGGTGAGGCTGCATTGATGAGCACTTGTGAGGCTGCAATTAATGCGCGCTGGTGAGGCTGCATTGATGGGCACTGGTGAGGCTGCGTTTGATGGGCCCTGGTGAGGCTTCATTTGATGGGCGCTGGTGAGGCTGCATTTGATGGGCGCTGGTCAGGCAGCATTTGATGGGCGCTGGTCAGGCTGCATTGATGGGCGCTGGTGAGGCTGCATTTGATGGGCGCTGGTGAAGCTGAATTTGATGGGCGCTGGTGAGGCTGCATTTGATGGGCACTGGTGAGGCTGCATTTGATGGGCGCTGGTGAGGTTGCATTTGATAAGTGCTGGTGAGGCTGCATTGATGGGTGCTGGTGAGGCTGCATTGATGAGCGCTTGTGAGGCTGCATTTAATGGGCCCTGGTGAGGCTTCATTTGATGGGCGCTGGTGAGGCTGTATTTGATGGGCGCTGGTGAGGCTGCATTTGATGGGCGCTGGTCAGGCTGCATTTGATGGGCGCTGGTCAGGCTGCATTGATGGGCGCTGGTGAGGCTGCATTTGATGGGCGCTGGTGAAGCTGCATTTGATGGGTGCTGGTGAGGCTGCATTGATGGGCGCTGGTGAGGCTGCATTTGATGGGCCCTGGTGAGGCTTCATTTGATGGGTGCTGGTGAGGCTGCATTTGATGGGCGCTGGTCAGGCTGCATTGATGAGCGCTGGTGAGGCTGCATTTGATGGGCGCTGGTGAGGCTGCATTTGATGGGCGCTGGTGAGGCTGCATTTGATGGACGCTGGTGAGGCTGCATTTGATGGGCGCTGGTGAGGCTGCATTTGATAGGCGCTGGTGAGGCTGCATTGATGGGCGCTGGTGAGGCTGCATTTGATTGGCGCTGGTGAGGCTGCATTGATGGGCGCTGGTGAGGCTGCATTTGATGGGCGCTGGTGAGGCTGCATTTGATGGGTGCTGGTGAGGCTGCATTTGATGGGTGCTGGTGAGGCTGCATTTGATGGGTGCTGGTGAGGCTGCATTTGATGGGTGCTGGTGAAGCTGCATTCGATGGGCGCTGGTGAGGCTGCATTTGATGGGCGCTGGTGAGGCTGCATTGATGGGCGCTTCTGAGGCTGCATTAATGGGCGCTGGTGAGGCTGCATTTGATGGGTGCTGGTGAGGCTGCATTTGATGGGCGTTTGGTTAAAAAGGTGGGGTATACATGGGCAGGGCAAAGGGGGTGGAGTCAGGGTCAGGGGTGGAGCCAATGGGGGGCAGGAAAATTAGGTTTTGACTAGGGTGTCAAAAATCCTTGCACCAGCCCTGACCGAACGGGTGCAAACCCACCGCCATCCACACCTGAGCGCCTTGTAAAGATGCACAAAATTGCGAATCTTTGCATTAGTTTACGAGGCAAAACAAAGTCACGCTTGCGGTGCCATTTATTGCTAATGCCACCCAAAAGGCGAAAAAAAAAAGAAAAAATAACACGCAAACAATGCAACGCCCTGCGTGTGCACAGGGTGTAAATCCATAAAATGTAAGACCCCCCGGGGGCTCAAATGGCCTGCCGTGTCAGTTCTGGGCGGTCGGGGCTCTTTAAGAACGCTCCCGCGCCCATTACCGTTTTTTCCAGGCGGGTGGTATGATTTGTAGCGGTTGTTGTAGGTTATTATTTGCTGGCAGGTAGCGGTGAGGTCCGGGAGGGGTAAAGACACCCTCCTCCCGTCTCCGGGGATCTCATCGCCTTGTTCTGTCAGCCTGGCACACAGTGTTGGCGGTAATGAGCTAAAATTCCAGCAGCTTGTTAAAGAATGAGTCGGAGCGGAGAACTGACAGGTACAATCCATCCCATCCACACTGCCGGGGAATATATAGGATCGTATAATGCAAGACTTAGTGCGGGGATCTGAAATCTGTACTCATTCTGTATGGAGATATAGTATGTACTGGGTGCTGCAAGTAAATATTATTAGGAAATTCCAGGTCATTCAGCGCCCAGGGCAAAGATGCCAAGCTGCGCCTCCTCCCATAATGTGCAAGCTTTGGGGATCCAACACCCAGCAGTCAATCACTTGTCCAATATCACTCCCTCACTACTCCTGTCAGCCTTGTAACAGAAGGAAGGCGCCCCCCCCCCCCCCCCCCATCCCTACAGTAAACCATTGCGCCCGGGGCGCCCGTCCCTCTTGCCCAACCCTTTGTCCCTGATATTAGGCTATACCAGAGGTTCTATATGTGCATTTGGCTGTTGGGGCATTAAGGAAGGATTAGCATGGCTCCGCCCACTGTCTTGAAATGAATATTTTTGGGGATGTATGATGTAATGAGAATTTTTCTTTTCCTGCAACATTTATTTAACATTTTACTTCCTGATGTAACGTTGGGTGACTCCATGGTCTTCATAGGGGAATGTCTGTCAGAGTCCCCCTTACATCCAGGAATGTCTGTCAGAGTCCCCCTTACATCCACCCGCATTAGGGTGGGGATGTGACGTCACTGGTTGCTAGATGCCAGGCGCTGCCGCCATAGCTACCATTCGGCAGTAGGGCCAGCGGTGAAGGGGGAGCAAGCTAAGGGTCTCGGCCAGCTAAATACTGTCATTTAGTAAAGCAGCACTGTCTGCTGCGGCCTATTTTGGGCCATCAGATCAGCGGCCCAGTCCCCCCCCCCTGTTCTCTGAAGTCCCCGTTAGTGTTCCTTCTGCCTGGGGGGTCCGCGCCACCCCCCCTGTAAAATGCCGCCCAATGCAGTAGATACGCCTCTGCATAGAGCAAAGAAAATGTCATTCAGTTACAGTTAAGGGCCCATTTTAACCCAGGAATGGGAGGTAAGACTGTGAGCTGTCCAATTAAGTCCAGTAAGGGGCAAAATTCATCGGAGATGGGTGTTGGATTGAATCTTTTCTATTGTGCTGGAGCAATAAAGCTGATATTAGCTTTTTAAAAGTAGCAGCGTGCAGCTTCTTTACATTGGTCTGTGTGGGAGAAAACAGATCCCGAAGACACAAGCACATGGAGCTGGTATGCCTGCAGGGGATGACCTTAGATCAGTATCAGGGTTTATGTGAGTAAACACATTTTAGGTGGGTTCGTTCACTGTGGTACCATCCCCTAGAGCACGTGTTTTCAATCAGCAAAGATATATAAAAAAAAAAAAAAAAAAAAAGATGCACACGCTAAAAAATCTGTATGATCCCGGACAAGCCCCCAAATTTTTTGGCTCCAATTTCTGTCCTAGGTTGTATAGCAGTGTTCAATATTAAGCAAGTTAAGGTGTTTGCCCAAAATATGGATCATTTCATATACCGTATATACTCGAGTATAAGCCGAGTTTTTCAGCACATTATTTTGTGCCGAAAATGCCCCCCTCGGCTTATACTCGAGTCAAGCACTTTTCTGCAGCAGAGAAGGACATTTTCTGAACCGAGTTTGGGGCCCCATATCTCGGGGCCGCTTGGTGTTAGGAACCCCAAATTTGGTATGCAAACCCAGTGGAACTAGCCCTACAACATATCTAAGCTGGTGTTCCTAGCACCAGAAAAGTGCTTGCAGAATAGTGCTTAAAATTTCCCAACCGACTTTGGGGACCCGTATCTCGGGGCCACTTGGTGCTAGGAACCCCAGCTTTGGATATGTTGTAGTGCTAGTTTCACTGGGGTTGCACGCCAAATGTGGGGTTCCTAGCACCAAGTGGCCCCGAGATAGGGGGCCCCAAATTTGGTCAACTGTGTCCATCTGCAGCAATGTCATTTTGGGACCCTTTGGGTCCAGAGACCCCAAATTTTGGCTGCAGCTAGGGGGCATCTAGGAACCCTTAACTACTGAGTTTGAAGTTTGGGGGACCTATGGCTGCAAATGGGCACAGTGAGGCATGCAAATGGGCACAGTGAGGCTGCAAATGGGCACAGTGAGGCTGCAAATGGGCACAGTGAGGCATGCAAATGGACACAGTGAGGCATGCAAATGGGCACAGTGAGGCTGCAAATGGGCATTGTTGACCCTCTTTTCCACTTACAGTAGCTGCACATTTCTCACCCTAGGCTTATACTCGAGTCAATACGTTTTCCCAGTTTTTTGTGGTAAAATGAGGTGCCTCGGCTTATATTCGGGTCGGCTTATACTCGAGTGTATACAATTTATGCTATAAAAATCACTAAGATAACTAAACTATAGCAACATAGGGACATGGTGTTCTGTACGGTGCGCTTCCTAATGCAGCGAGCCTCAACGCACATAAATGCATAGGTCGCAGCGCACTGCCTTGTGGAGTGTATGGGCCCTTAATCTCTCAGCTGCAAAGAAATGTAATCGGCATTGTTGCCCGGGCCTTTGCATGTTTTTTTTTTGTTCCGTTTGTGTACATTTTGCTTTGAAAACACAACAAAAACGTTACTTAAAATTCAGCAAGATGCCTTTAAAGCAGTATTTGCATAATTTGTTTGTTACCATAGTGTGTATCCAAATTTACTCTTTCCAATTAGACTGGCGCAAAAAGAGAAACAGTAAAGCGCAATGACTACATTACATGTGCAGGTTCTGCTTCCTCCTGTGCAGCTTTGTTAAAGAGGAAGCATGTTTATAGGTGCTGTATATGTGCATAGGTTTTGGCAACGGCACATATGGCACGGTGTCGTCATCACTGTTTGCAGAGTATGTATCCTAGAGATTTTATCTGTGCTTCTGCTTTTCCCAGTGACTGAAACATGAGAGGGACCCGGCTGCTGCGTATGAGTGAGCACAGATAGGAGTCAGTCACTGCAGCTCTCTGCTTCCTCTCCCTTCCCTCATTCATGACTTTTTTTTGTAATATTTGGCTTCCTTTTTGTTACTTTGTTGCAGATATTATAAGTGATGGGGGAACAGATTACTAAATCATTGTGTTTCTCTCTACAGCAATCATTGAGTTTCCAGACGATCTATTCAACATCAAGGAGCGGCAGCAAGGCGCCATACTGCTTCACATCTTCTGCGTAAGTCACACATCTTGTCGTTTGTATACAGCTTATAAACATTATCTGCTATGGCTCCAATTCATCAAGCTTCAGGAAGCACCTAAGGAATGCTAAAGTGGCCTCTCTGGCATTATCATGGTGTGACACTTCAGCACCATTGCAGCTTGATAAACGAGGACCTATATTTACGAAGTAGAGAATTAATCATTCACATTTAGTATAAAAGAGAAAGTAACCGCTGAAATCTTTCTAGTTTTGCCGACTTTTTATAACTCTTTCCCGAAACACCAGTAACTTCTAAACCACATGTGTCAAATACGAGGCCCCCCCGGGCGGATTCCGGCCCGCCAGGTCATTTCATGTGGCCCTCACACCTCTCCTGTCGCTGTGGCACCTCCCTCATCTCTGCCCCCCACCATGTCTCAGCAGTCGGCATCAGAGAGGAGGACAGAACTCCTTCTACAGATCCTGCGCTGATCCGTGCAGCCGCAGCACCCCCTCCCCTGGTCTAAGCTTTCAGCAGACTCCGGCAGCTGACTCCAGCCCTCCTCTGGTCCTCCTCCAGACCCTGCACTTTCTGTTTCCCAGCTCCACCCCCAGCTTTTTCCCGGTATCAGCACAATGTAAGGGGGGTGCACTGTGATGTAAGGGAGGATGGGGGGCTCTTGACTTATGGTGGGGGGGCTCTTGACATCTGATGTAAGGGGGGAGGGGGAGTGCTATTGACATCTAGTCTTACAGGTGCAACCAACCCTTTGAGGGCAACCATAATGCTGAAGCGGCCCTTCAGCAGACTCCAGCAGCTGACTCCAGCCCTCCTCTGGTCCTCCTCCAGACCTAGCACTTTCTGTTTCCCAGCTCCACCCCCAGCTTTTTCCCGGTATCAGTACAATGTAAGGGGGGTGCACTGTGATGTAAGGGAGGATGGGGGGCTCTTGACTTATGGTGGGGGGGCTCTTGACATCTGATGTAAGGGGGGAGGGGGAGTGCTATTGACATCTAGTCTTACAGGTGCAACCGGGCCCTTTGAGGGCAACCAAAATGCTGAAGCGGCCCTCGTTGAAATTCAGTTTGACACCCCTGCTCTAAACTCAAAAGTGAATTCAAAGTGAGCAAATTAAAAAATCTAAGCTGAGGTCAACTTGTGGGAAAACTGCATGCCAGAATATGTAGTAGAACCAAAAATACGGGAGGGGGGGGGCAGCTGAAGTTATGACCTGATCTCCATTGTTCTTGTAAACTTGGCCCTGCCCCAACCCTCATCATCCAATGGTGAGGCTGGAGGGGGGAGCCTAGCTCCTTTGTTACCTGGAAAAGCCAAGATTTGAATATAACTTCAGCTGCCTGGATTTTCCTGGACCTCTGCATTATCTCATTGGCATTGCATGTATAGAGTTTCTTCAAAGTAAACATGTCGAGAGTGACACATGGAGACGGCCATTGCTGACCTCGCCCTCTAGTTGTCTGGCTGCAGTGCTGACCATCTGCCTTCATGGCTTTGAGTCACAGCCCTGGAACAAGCATGGAAAAAATGACTTCTGACTTTTCCTGATTTCCCTTATCTGAGTACTTGCTTTGGGCTGGGGGCTCAGAATGTATTGAAGCCATTAAATCATAATAACAGCCAGGCACCTGGCATTTTCAGATGGAGATTGGCAATGGCAGCCCCGATGTTTTGTACACGACAATTGACCTCTTTGTTGGTTCACTTCTAGCCATGAAAGGACCCCATTGCACACACAAATCCACGTTCTCTGTCAGGAGCCATCGCGGGTGCTAGAGCTGCACGATTAATCGTTAAGAATCGGTATCACGTTTTTATCCCCCATTGCGATCTTGACGAAGTATTTCCGGATTCTTTCTATGCAGAGAATTCTCTCTGCTCTGCTAAAGCCGACAGTTTATGTCACACTGTATTTGCGCAGTGGTCATTCAAATGCAATTTTTTTGGGAAAAATTACACTTAATTGAATTTAAAAAAAAACAAAAAACGAACCAGTAAAGTTAGCCCAATTTTTTTGTACGATGTGAAAGATTTTACGCTCTAGCGGGTGCCCAGCAGACATCACAGCCCCTTTGAAGACGTCAGTTTGTGACGAAACATGTAGGGCGTGGCTACGTATTGTTAGACATCACAGCCGCCAGGCACGCGCATCGGCTCCTTAAGGACGCGGGGCGCGCGTGCTCCCCCACATGCTCCTTAAAGCGCCCACCGTACAGCTACGGCGATTTGCGCAGGAGTGCCATTCTGCCGCCGCCAATCGACGACGGGCATTTGCTACAGGGCGGACGCTCTGTGCAGAATCACATAAACAATGGATATAAAAAGTCTACACACCCCTGTTAAAATGTCAGGTTTCTGTGATGTAAAAAAAATGAAACAAAAATAAATCATTCCAGAACTTTTTCCACCTTTAATGTGACCTAAACTGTACAACTCAGTTGAAAAACAAACTGAAATCTTTTAGGGAGGGGAGTAAAAATAAAAAAAATAAAATAATGTGGTTGCAGAAGTGTGCACACCCTCTTATGACTGGGGATGTAGCCGTGTTCAGAATTAAGCAATCACATTCAAACTCATGTTAAATAGGAGTCAGTACACACCTGCCATTATTTAAAGTGCCTCTGATTAACCCCAAATAAAGTTCAGCTGTTCTAGTAGGTCTTTCCTGACATTTTCTTAGTCGCATCCTACAGCGAAAGCCATGGTCCGCAGAGAGTTTCCAAAGCCTCAGAGGGATCTCCTTGTTAGAAGGTATCAGTCAGGAGAAGGGTACAAAAGAATTTCCAAGGCATTAGATATACCATGGAACACAGTGAAGACCGTCATCATCAAGTGGAGAAAATATGGCACAACAGTGACATCACCAAGAACTGGACGTCCCTCCAAAATTGATGAAAAGAAGAAAACTGGTCAGGGAGGCTGCCAAGAGGCCTACAGCAACATTAAAGGAGCTGCAGGAATATCTGGCAAGTACTGGCTGTGTTCTTCATATGTCTGGGCTATGGGGTAGAGTTACGAAGAAAAACATCCAAGCCCGGCTAAATTTAGCAAAAACACATCTGAAGTCTCCCAAAAGCATGTGGGAAAATGTGTTGGGGTCTGATGAAACCAAGGATGAACTTTTTGGCCATAATTCCAAAAAATATGTTTGGCGCAAAAACAACACTGCACATCACCAAAAGAACACCATACCCATTGTGAAGCATGGTGGTGGCAGCATCATGCTTTGGGGCTGCTTTTCTTCAGCTGGAACAGGGGCCTTAGTCAAGGTAGAGGGAATTATGAACACTTCCAAATACCAGTCAATATTGGCACAAAACCTTCAGGCTTCTGGTAGAAAGCTGAACATGAAGAGGAACGTCATCTTTAAGCATGACAACGACCCAAAGCCTACATCCAAATAAGCAAAAGAAAGCTTCACCAGAGGAAGATTAAAGTTTTGGAATTGCCCAGCCAGAGCGAAGACCTGAATCCCATTGAAAATCTGTGGGGTGATCTGAAGAGGGCTGTGCACAGGAGATGTCCTCACAATCTGACAGATTTGGAGTGTTTTTGAAAAGAAGAGTGGGCAGATATTGCCAAGTCAAGATGTGCCATGCTGATAGACTCGTACCCAAAAAGTCAGAGTGCTGTAATAAAATCAAAAGGTGCTTCATCTAAATATTAGTTTAACCACTTGCCGACCATCTACGGCGGAATGACACGACCGGGTGAAACGACGTTATGTGGCTATTAGGGGGCGCATGAGCGCCAACTGCTTGCCCACGGAGCTGATGGGAGTGCCCGGCGGTCGCGATCACCGCCAGGCTCCCGCGATCGCTCGGGGCACACAGAGAACCGGGATCTATGTGTGTGTAAACACAGTTTCCGGTTCTCTGAGGGGAGAACAGACAGATCGGCTGTTCATACAGAGTATGAACAGCGATCTGTCATCTCCCCTGCACAGTCCCCTCCCCCCTTCAGTTAGAACACACAATAGGACACACTTAACCCCTTCATCGCCCCCTAATGTTAACCCCTTCCCTGCCAGTGTCATTTTTACAGTAATCAATGCAATTTTATAGCACTGATCGCTGCATAAATGACAATGGTCCCAAAAATGTGTCAAAATTGTCTGACGTTACCGCCACAATGTCGCAGTCCCGATAAAAATCGCAGATTGCTGCCATTACTAGTATAAAAAAAAATGAATAATAAAAATGCCATAAAACCATCCTCTGTTTTGTAGATGTCATAACTTTCAATATATGCTTATTACGATTTTTTTTTACCAAAAATATGTAGAAGAATACGTATCGGCCTAAACAGGGGAAAAAAATATTTTTTTTATATACTTTTGGGGGGTATTTATTATAGCAAAAAGTAAAAAATATTGTGTTTTTTTTTAAATTGTCGCTCTATTTTTGTTTATAGCGCAAAAAAATAAAAACCGCAGAGGTAATCAAATTCCACCAAAAGGGAAAAAAAGGACGTCAACTTTGTTTGGGTGCAGCGTCGCACGACCGCGCAATTGTCAGTTAAAGCGACGCAGTGCCGAATCGCAAAAAGTGCTCTGGTCAGAAAGGGAGTGAAATCTTCCGGGGATGAAGCGGTTAAGGGTGTGCATACTTATGCAACCATATAATTTTATTCTATTTTTACTTCCCTCCACCTAAAATATTTCGGGATGTTGTTCAACTGAGTTGTACAGTTTATAGGTCATATTAAAGGTGGAAAACGTTCTGGAATGATTTATCTTTGTCTCCATTTTTTACATCACAGAAACCTGACATTTTAACAGGGGTGTGTAGACTTTTTATATCCACGATTATCACTCACAGCAGAAGCCGAGCTATTGGTACCGGGCAATGGATATCCTCTGGCACCTGCTGATCATCAAGCAGAGACACAGGAAAGAGCTCCGCCTATGTAAACAAGGCAGATCTCCATTCTGACAGGGAGGAAGGCAGGGATTTAGTGTCCCCGCAAAGCAGGGAATAAAATCCATCACTTCCCTTAGAAAAAACAGCACACAGTTTACACAAAAACACAGTGACAGTGTATATTTTTAGCACTGATCACTGTATTAGTGTCACTGGTCCCCACAAAGTGTCAATTTATGTCAGATTGGCCGCCACAATATTGCAGCGCCGCTATAAATCACAGTCATTACTAGTATAAAATAAATAAATAAAAATTCCAGTGTATATCCCATAGTTTGTAGACGCTATATCTTTTGCGCAAACCAACCCATTGTCAGAAAGCATGAAATCAGGCCGAGACAGAAGTACAGTTAAATCACGCTTGTTTAATAATAAAAGTAAAAAGAACAAACGTAGTCAAAACATAGCCAAAGTTTTGTAACTGGAATGGATAGTCAGCCAAGCCAGAAGTCAGGGATCAATGTAGTGGAACAGCAAGCAGGATCTGGAACCGGAAGAGATGTCAGCAAAGCAAGTCTTGAACAGGATCGCAGGAGATAGTATCTGTGATGTTGACCAAGACGAAGGCAGAGATCCTCTGGGCTGGACGGCTTAAGTAGGCAGGACTGACGAGCAGGATATCATCAACAGCTGAGGAACTGTGGAGAGAGATGGGAGCTGGCAATTAGCCGACAGCTGAGCGGCCAGCTCAGAGAAGGAAGGGCTGAGCCCAGCCTTGACACCAAAATAAAAAAAATGGTGTGGGCCCCCCCCCCCAGGATCCTTACCAGACCCTTATCCGAGCATGCAGCCCCGCAGGTCGTGAAAAGGGGGGGGGTCGAGCATGCTCTCCCCTCCTGGACCATACAAGGCCACATGCCCTCAACATGGAGGGGTGCCCCCCCCCACCCCAAAGTACCTTGTCCCCACATTGATGGAGACAAGGGTCTCTTCCCGAAAACCCTGGGCGGTGGTTGTGGGGGTCTGCGGGCAGGGGGCTTATCGGAATCTAGAAGCCCCCTTTAACAAGGGGGCCCCCATATCCCAGCCCCCTCCCTATGTGAATGAGTATGAGGTACATTGTACCCCTACCCATTCACCAGAAAAGTGTCAAAAATAAATAAAAACAGTACATAGATTATTGACAAAGTCCTTTTTAAAAATAAAGAATGTCCCCCGTTGTAGCTATAACGTGTCTTCTTTCACCGATGATGTCTTCTCCCTCCTGGTTCTTCTCCCTCCGCTGCTGATGTCTTCTTCCTCCAGTACCTCTCCCACCACTGCTGATGAATTCTTCCTCCAGTTTTTCTCCCACCACCGCTGATGTCTTCTTCCTCCAGTTCTTCTCCCTCCACTGCTGATGTCTTCTTCCTCCAGTTCTTCTCCCACCACTGCTGATGAATTCTTCCTCCAGTTCTTCTCCCGCCACTGCTGATGTCTTCTTCCTCCAGTTCTTCTCCCACCACTGCTGATGTCTTCTTCCTTCAGTTCTTCTCCCGCCACTGCTGATGTCTCCTTCCTCTAGTTCTTCTCCCGCCACTGCTGATGTCTTCTTCTTCCAGTTCTTCTCCCGCCACTGCTGATGTCTTCTTCCTCCAGTTCTTCTCCCGCCACTGCTGATGTCTTCTTCCTCCAGTTCTTCTCCCGCCACTGCTGATGTCTTCTTCCTTCAGTTCTTCTCCCACCACTGCTGATGTCTTCTTCCTCCAGTTCATCTCCCGCCACTGCTGATGTCTTCTTCCTCCAGTTCATCTCCCGCCACTGCTGATGTCTTCTTCCTCCAGTTCTTCTCCCGCCACTGCTGATGTCTTCTTCCTCCAGTTCTTCTCCCGCCACTGCTGATGTCTTCTTCCTCCAGTTCTTCTCCCGCCACTGCTGATGTCTTCTTCCTCCAGTTCTTCTCCCGCCACTGCTGATGTCTTCTTCCTCCAGTTCTTCTCCCGCCACTGCTGATGTCTTCTTCCTCCAGTTCTTCTCCCGCCACTGCTGATGTCTTCTTCCTCCAGTTCTTCTCCCGCCACTGCTGATGTCTTCTTCCTCCAGTTCTTCTCCCGCCACTGCTGATGTCTTCTTCCTCCAGTTCTTCTCCCGCCACTGCTGATGTCTTCTTCCTCCAGTTCTTCTCCCGCCACTGCTGATGTCTTCTTCCTCCAGTTCTTCTCCCGCCACTGCTGATGTCTTCTTCCTTCAGTTTTTCTCAAGCCACTGCTGATGTCTGTGAACTGGAGGAAGAAGACAGCAGCGGAGGGAGAAGAACTGGAGGGAGAAGACTCAGAGCTACAACGGGGGACATTCCTTATTTTTAATAAAGGACTTTGACACTTTTCTGGTGAATGGGTAGGGGTACCCCTACTCATTCACATAGGGAGGGGGTCGGGATCCGATGAGCCTGCTGCCTGCAGACCCCCACAACCAACCCCCTTGTCGAGGGCATGTGCTCGCTCGCCCTCACCCCCCCCCCCCATTTTCCTGATTTGCTGGGCTGCATGCTCAGATAAGGGTCTGGTATGGATTCTGGGGGAGACCCCACACCGTTTCTTTTTTTTTTTGGCGTGGGGATTCCCCTTAAAATTCATACCAGATCCCAAGGGTCTGGTAGGGTCCTGGGGGGGCACGGCATTGTTTGCTTCAAATTTTGGCGTGGGGTTCCCCCTTCAAGATTAATACAAGATTCAAAGGGCTTGGTTTAGTCGGATCCCGTCCACTGAAGACGCATGGAAGTCAGACATGAAGTCGTAGGGCGATGTCGGATCGGAAGTCTTCCGACTTCCATGTCGGAGCATTGTTGAACCCGGCCTAAAACCTGCAAGCTGATTGGTTTCTATGCAGAGCTGCACCAGATTTTTTGCACTCTCCAGTTTGAGTAAATAATCCCCAGTGCAACTTCTGATCATTTTGCATCCTTCTAGCAATAGACAACCATGCCTTGTCCCCGAGTCGCATTGTTCGCCTTACTTCCGATTCCCAGTTGCCGGACTTTGAAGTTTTTTGGGGGGTTTTTTTTTAACAAAAACTTTATGGTCAGTCATTTGTATTCCCGGGAGCCATTGAATGAATACTTTCTAGTGTGAATGGAACTGCTGTGCTGAAATAATCACAAGACGGGAACGAATTGATATTTAATGGCGTTTACAGCGTTTACGTATAATTACATACCGCGTTCAGCCCGGACCCGGCCATCACATTATCACTAAATTGCATTTTTTGGCACTCAAAGAAATCAGAGTCTTCTTTAATCTAGTCGGCATGTCTGGGGAAATCCAGAGACTTATGTAACCTTCTCCTTGCATTCTCATTTCATTCCTTTTTAATTACAGCGCCGACTGCTTTGTCTGTGCCGGAGCCGGTAATAAATCGCCGGAGTGGAGCATTAATTATACGGGGGGGGGGAACGTTAGCCGAGAATAGATTAAAGGGCCAACGGGATTATTGGCGAGGAAACAATTAGCTGAAGATTTGTGTAATAGTATTCCTGGCGTCATACTTGGGTGCCTTAAAGCTGAACTCCGGGCACGACCATTTTTATTTAACCACTTCCCGCCCCATAGGCCGTCATATGACGTCCTGGACCTTGAGCGGTGATCTCTGACCGATGGGTGCAGCTACAGGCATCATCCAGTTATCATCTTTTTTTGGCCGGTCGATTCTGTGCACCATAAGAACAATCATAGCGGCAGTTCAGCTGCTTGATCGTTCTTACAGGCGGCGGGAGGGGACACACCTCCCCCCAGCTCTCCGGAGCTTCTCCCAGCTCGCCCCTTCGATCGGCGAGCCGGTGAATGAATCGGTCGCCGCCGGAAGTTGTGCATAGAGATTTCCGGTGACCAGATGGTTCCCATTCATCTCTATGACCCTCGGAGGCCCGGTCCGCAACGTTGTGACGTCACGTCCGGGCCAGCAGAAGTAAACAATGCCGGGGACGCGGCAGGAAAGGCCGAGAAAGTTTTTTTTTTAAATCTCAGCCTTTACAGCCCGGAGGTTGAGATGTCTAAAGCCTCCTACACACGATCGAATTGTTGGCCAAAAACAATGTGGACTTTTTGTTGTAGTTTGACGTACTTTGTTGTTTTTCGGGTCTTTAGCGCCACCCTCTGGGCTCCTTCTGCTAAATTCGTGTTAGCAGAAGTCTGGCGAGTGTTGATTTGCACTTTTCATTTCATGCTTTTCATTTTGCACTTTTCATTTCGCACTTTTCAGCCCGGTCGGGTCACAGGCATACACCCCCCCCCCCCCTTAGGTTGGTCAGTCACCAGCCCCGCACTTACCCCATCTAGTTTGCAGGCAGCGCTTCCTCCTCCTGGTGCTTTGCGGCAGCTTCCCTTGTGTCTCCTCCCTCCTCCTCCTCGGCGGACAATAGGATCACTTCTGCTCTTGGCCAATCGGGTGATGTGTCTCAGCACCCACTTCCTGATTGGCCGGTGGGAGAATCAGGAAGGCAAATATTAATTCGCTATTGTCACATGACTGGGTGGGCTCGGGGCGCAGTGCTCTGTGCCCCGAGCCCACCCTTTTTGAAAGCCTATTAGAACCTCAGGCTCGAGCCATGTGCTTAAAAAAAAAAAAAACCCCAATTGGAATCCATGCGTTCGGCGCCTCGCATTTAGATTAGGGGGCCAGATGCATGGATTACAGGGGCGGTGTCCCTGCACCCTGCATTATGGGCCGCCACTGGTTACATAAAAACTCCTAGATTGTAAGC
The DNA here is from genome assembly GCA_037952835.1 of Lithobates septentrionalis. Classification (NCBI taxonomy): domain Eukaryota; kingdom Metazoa; phylum Chordata; class Amphibia; order Anura; family Ranidae; genus Lithobates; species Lithobates septentrionalis. The sequence continues at coordinate 283,813 of JBBDGP010003355.1, forward strand.
TCTAACGAGTAGATATGCGCACTGACAAAAAAATTGTTCGTTTTCGTTTCATTTGTTTTTTATGCTTTTTTTGGAAATTCGGAAACCCGAAAGTTTCCGAATTTTCGAATTTCTGAATTTCGAATCTTCGGATTTTTGAATTTCCAAATTTCGAATTTCCGAATTTTCGAATTTCTGAATTTAGAATTTTTTCATTGCCGAATTTAGAATTTTCGGATTTACGAATTTTTGAATTTAGAATTTAAAATTTACGAATTTTTGAATTTAGAATTTAAAATTTCCGAATTTTCAAATTCCGAATTTCTGAATTTTCGGATTTTCGAAATTCGAAAATTCGGAAATTCAAAAATTTGAAAGTCTGAAAAAAAAAAGAGAAAATCAGTAAAATTCGAAATAATAACTAACTATTAAATTAAAGGTATAGGAATTTCTTTTCGAATTTGGCTGTTTGTGAACGTAACGAATTTGTTTGATGCGGCATTCGTTATTTCAGATAATTCGTAACTTCGGATAAAGTCGTACTCGTTTATGTTCACAAACAGCCAAATTTGAAAGGAAATCCCAATACCTATAATTTAATAGTTAATTATCATTTTGAATTTTACTGATTTTCTTTCTTGTTTTTCCGATTTTCGAATCTTCGGATTTTCAAATTTTTGAATTACTGAATTTTCGAATTCCGAAAATCCGGAAATTCGAAAATTCGAAAGTCGAAAATTTGAAAATTCGAAAATTAAAATTTCGTAAAATTCGTAATTTCGGAAATTGAAAAATTCGGAAACTTCGGAATTAACGATTTTGTCAAACTTCTTTAAAAAACCAAGTTGAAACTAATCGAATTGCACATGTCTACTAACGAGCAGGACCCCCTGATTTCTCCTGTATTGAATTATATTGTAACTGTACTGTCTGCTCTTATGTTGTAAAGCGCTGCACAAACTGTTGCCACTATATAAATCCTGTATTATAATAATAATAATGTAAACAAATAGTGCCAGAAAAGGCCCGGACTGGAAGTAGTTAAGGTGTGCATCAGCCAAAAGTGAGTGAGAAATAGTAGGAGCTTCTTGTTGCTGCCTGTGTCCCCACTGGGCAGATTTCTTCTCATTTCCTGTCTCTGAGACAAGGCAGGAAGTGAGGGGTAATCTCATAGTAAGGGAAATTCCTGCCTTTGCCCCTCTAATGTATTGCTGGAGGCACTCAATAATCCAGACGAAGCACACGAGAAGTTTCCACTAGAAGGTAGTTGATGATGAAGGTCAATTTCAAGGTCAAGGAGGACCAAATCCGGAGCGGTGAGAACTCTTCCTGACTTTTCAGCGCCGGTCCAGCAAATTGAGGTTTCTCCGGCGTTTCCGATAGAGGGAAACCTTCGCAGCATCCTAACCTAATTAAACTGAGCCCTCCGCCATTATCTCCAAGTCCTAGTCCCAGCGGCCTTCCATTAGTGGCGCTCTCAGGAGATCGATGGAAAGCTCGGTGGGATCGTATATCCGCGTTCTCCGCAATGTCATTTCTCGTTGACATAAAAAATTTATTTGTAATGATTTATCAGAACAAATTGCATCAGCCCTCTATTTATGACCTGACTCAGCATGGATTGATCGACGGTAAAAAAACGCTCCGCGTAGATCAGAGATCTCCCGACTCCTAAAAAAATAAAAATGAAATAGATCGATTTGTTTGCTACTTTGTATCTGCTGAATAATTCATTCTGTGAGAGGCGGACCGGACAAGATGGCGGTCGCCAGTGATTGGCTGAGGGGGTAACAATGGCTTGTCTTGCTCTCTCTCTCTGCAGGCGCTGTACATGTTCTACGCTTTGGCGATTGTGTGCGATGACTTCTTCGTCCCGTCTCTGGAGAAAATCTGCGAGGTCAGTTCACGTATTTCTTCTTTTATATGAGTGTTGTAAGGGTGTGTTCACACTGCTCCGGTGAAAAAAAAAATGCATTAAAAATACATTGGGTGCGAATTTCTGGTTGGAATGCACCTGTGAAACATGGACATGTGATTCACAAATTATCTTAATAGGGGTGGGGGTCTGGCAGGAATAGTGCCCCATCATTGGTGTCAGTGGGAGGAATAGTGCCCCATTATTGGTGTCAGTGGGGGGAATAGTGCCCCATCATTGGTGTCAGTGGGGGGGAATAGTGCCCCCATCATTGGTGTTAGTGCAAGGAATAGTGCCCCATCGTTGGTGTCAGTGAGAGGAATAGTGCCCCAATGCTGGTATCAATTGAAGAAATAGTGCCCCATCATTTGTATCAGTGGGAGGAATAGTGCCCCATCATTTGTATCAGTGGGAGGAATAGTGCCCCATCATTTGTATCAGTGGGAGGAATAGTGCCCCATCATTGGTGTCAGTGGGAGGATTAGTGCCCCCATCATTGGTGTCAGTGCGAGGAATAGTGCCCCATCATTGGTGTCAGTGGGAGGAATAGTGCCCCATCATTGGTGTCAGTGGGAGAAATAGTGCCCCAATGCTGGTATCAATGGAAGAAATAGCGCCCCATCATTTGTATCAGTGGGAGGAATAGTGCCCCATCATTGGTGTCAGTGGGAGGAATAGTATCCCATGATTGGTGTCAGTGGGAGGAATAGTGCCCCATCGTTTGTATCAGTGGGAGGAATACGGGAGTGCGTTGTAGTGAAGGGATTGTATAAGGACATGTAGTGGGCAAAACCAACAAAATAGAAACGTATCCCATAAAATTCCCAATTTATTATAGAAAAGTTAAAAAAGAAATAGTAGTAACCACATCCGTGTGTTGTACCCAGGTAATGTTCACATCTATAATACAGAGATTATTCTTGTTTTTACAAAACAGGTCCACATAAGAAGCTCAACGCGTTTCAAAAACTCTCTTTCTTCTTCAGGAACGCGTGTGAATACATATGATATCCAGAAGAGGGTCAATATACAAAAGCAGGGTTAAAAGATCTTGTCTTGTACAATGGAGTTGCAGTGAGTCAGCAACAAGATGGAACAGCAGGGAGCATGTAGAAAGAAGAAAGAATGTTTTTTCGAAACGCGTCAAGCTTCTTAATGTGGAGCAGTTTTGTAAAAACTGGAATATTCTCTGTATCCTAGATATAAACTTCACCTGGGTACAACACACGGATGTGGTTACTGGTTATGTTTTTTAACAACTTGCCAACCGCGCTATAGCCGAACGATGGCTACAGGGCAGAGCTGGCTAGTTCTGGGATATGATGGCCTCCCATGATCACCCCGCCGCACACCCGCTGTGGGGCGCAGGCGGTGCGCTGTGTGATCGCAGTGTCCGAAGGACACTGCTGGTCACAGATTGAGGTAAAGAACCAATCAGCGGATCTTTACCACGTGATTAGCTATGTCCAATCACAGCCGATCACGTATGTAAATAGTAGACATGTGCACTGACAAAAAAATTAGTTCGTTTTCATTTCATTCGTTTTTTTTTGCTTTTTTCAAAAAATTCGAAAATTCGGAAGTTCAAAAATTCAAACATTTGAAAATTCGGAAGTTTGGAAATTTGAAAATTCGAACAATCAGAAATTCGAAAATTTGGAAATTCGAAAATTTGGAATTCTGAAATCTGAAAAATCGGATTTTCAAATTTCTGAATTTCCAAATTTTCAGATTTTTGAATTTTCGAATTTACGAATTTTCGAATTTCAAATTTCTGAACTTTCGAATTTCCAAATTTCGAATTTTCGTAATTAGAAAATTCAGTAATTCAAAAATTCGAAAATCTGAAAAAAGAAAAAAAATCTGTAAAATTTGAAATAATAACTAACTAATAATAACTATTGAGCTATAGGTATTGGAATTTCCTTTCAAATTTGGCTGTTTGTGAACTTAACGAATACAAATTTATCTGAAGTTACTTATTATCTGAAATAACGAATTCTGCATCTTAACAAATGGAACGGAACAAATTAATAATAAATAATAATAATAAAAAGGTTTTATTATTATTATTGTTATGTATTATTATTAGATCGTTAAGTTCCATTCGTTTAGATACGGCATTCATTATTTCGGATAATTCGTAACTTCGGATAAATTCGTACTCGTTATGTTCACTAATTTGAAAGGAAATTCCAATACCTATAATTTAATAGTTATTATTAGTTAATATTTCAGATTTTCGAATTTTCGGATTTTCATTCTTTTGAATTTCCAGATTTTCATCCTTTCGAATTTTCGAATCTCCTAATTTTGAATTTCCCAACTTCCGAATTTCTGAAATCGAATTTTCCAATTTTCCAATTTCCGAAATGTCGAATTTTCGAAATTTCAAATTTCCCAAATTCGGATTTCTGAAATTCTCAATTTACAATTTCCCAAATTCTGAATTTTCGGAAATTCAAAAATTTGAAATTCAGAAATTCGGAAATTCTAAATTTCAGAAATTGAAGGTTTTATTATTATTATTGTTATGTATTATTATTAGATCGTTACGTTCCATTCGTTTAGATACGGCATTCATTATTTCAGATAATTCGTAACTTCGGATAAATTCGTACTCGTTATGTTCACTAACAGCCAAATTTGAAAGGAAATTCCAATACCTATAATTTAATAGTTATTATTAGTTAATATTTCAGATTTTCGAATTTTCGGATTTTCATTCTTTTGAATTTCCAGATTTTCATCCTTTCGAATTTTCGAATTTCCTAATTTCGAATTTCCCAACTTCCGAATTTCTTAAAACAAATTTTCCAATTTTCCAATTTCCGAAATTTCGAATTTCCAATTTCCCAAATTCTGAATTTTCGGAAATTCAAAAATTTGAAATTCAGAAATTCGGAAATTCTAAATTTCAGAAATTGAAAAATTCAGAAATTGAAAAATTCAGAAATTCAGAAATTTCAGAAATTCAGAGATTTTGGAATTAACGAATTTGTCAAAATTTATTAAAAAAACGAATTTGTAATTAAACGAATTGCACATGTCTAGTAAATAGAAGCCGGCTTTCGGCACTCCTTTCCTCACTAGGGCCAACTAGGTTGCCCCAAAAACAGTTGAGAAAATCATATTCTTATTTTAACCCCTTCACGCCAACGTCACACAAATATGTGGCCCCACTGCACTGGGCCGCGTGTTTGCGTACCTCCCTTTGTGCTGGGAGCGCACCGCACGGCGCGCTACCAGCACAGATACCGTGGTCTCACTGTGAGCCCCGGGCCCCGTATTAATGATCGGGACCCGGAACTCCCGATTCCGGGTCACTTAATCACTGTGATTGCCTATCACAGTGATCAGCTACTGTTAGGCCCGCCCCCCGTGTTTTCTTTTTCTATGAATTGAGGAGAGAGATCCATTGTATCACTCTCTGTCCTTGCACAGAAAAAAAAAGTGTGTAAAAAAAAATAAAAAAATTTAATAATAATAACAATAATAGTAAAAAATCAGATAAAAAATAGAGGAAAAAAATACCTAGATCAAGGTTTGATTTAGGTCAGTGCCACGGTTAGTGTTTGGGTCAAGGTTAGGATCAAAGGTCAAGGCCAGAGTCAGTGTCAATGTTTTTTTTGGGGGGGGGGGGACAGTATCGTTTTTTTTTCTTTAATTTGTATCAGTGTGTTTTAGGTAGGATAAAAGAAAGCAAAATGCACACTATTGTTTCTGGGCTGTACTACGAGTACAAACAACAAATAACAAACACATATGTGGTATCGCTGCGATCACCAGGAGCAGGTGAATTTAATTTGAGTTGTTCTTTGGTGGAAGGTTATGGTAGTACCAACGAATATACAGCTACATTTTTTTTTTTACTATTTCGGGCCAGTTTTCCTTTGATAATTAAAAAAAAAAATCAGGAGAAATCCATTACCATTTACCACCAAATGAAAGCCCAATTTGTCCTGAAAAAAAAAAAGACGGTATAATCCACCTTGATGTAAGTAGTTGTGATGATACGTACAGTTTTACTAACATATGTCAAAATTGCAAAATTGGGCTTAGACATTAAGATTTGTTTTACCCTTAGGCATGAGGGGGGTTAATTAGTTTGAGCTACAGACCGCGCTGGGCTGATTAAATGGTCCATGGTAGATATTAGTTGGTTCTGCGGGTTGAGTGGTTGTGTATCGATCTCCCTTTGGAGGTATGGGCTGCTACCTTACTGGTATGACCAAGAAAAAAAACGATACTATGGGGAGAAAAGAGCTCCCGGTGATGAATGGGGAGAAAAGAGTTGCCGGTGATGAATGGGGAGAAAAGAGCTCCTGGTGTCCAGAAAAATGCAGCTCTTGCTGAGAGAAAACAATAGTTTATTAAAAATGTAAAAATTGAGCCAACGTGTTTCGGGAGCACGCCCCCCCTTTCTTCAGGACTAGTGCACAAACAGAAACCTATGTACACCCACCCCCATCAAAACATTCCCGGCATCTATTACCTTTTGTACCACATCCTGGCTTGACACTGGAACGTTTTATTCTGTAGAAAACCTCCCTCGTCAATAAAATCTGTACATAAAGACTGTAGTCTGTGCATGAACAAATACGTTTAAATTTTGCTGGCTTTGATTCCCCCGTTCGCACGTCAAATATCCGCCATATCCATTTATAGATCAGGCCCAGTGAGAGATGCTGATGGAAGCGGAGGCCCGGAGCGCGGTGATGATTCCCGCATGCCTCATCTGTCCTTGTGGCCAATAGATAAGATGAATAGGACTCAGAGACCTTATCATTCAGTGGAGGAAGAACTGCTTCTTATCTGAAAACTTTCACCCGTACGTACAATGGATGGATCACCGAGATCTCTCCTCCATAGACAAAGTATATTGTGGCTTCATAACTGTTGATAAGGAAGCGGCACCCGGCTCCAAAACCCAATGTCTTCATTGTTCTTAAAAAACAAAAAAATTACAAAATGAAAGAACCACACGGGTCGTCTTTATTACAGGAGGCTTCCGCAAGCGCTCCTTAAAAGAGAGTCTTTCTCTGAGTCTGGAGTCAATGAGGATGGCAAATGTGATCAACTTCTCCAGCTCAGTGGGTATCTCTCAGGGCTGCTATGTCATCCTTGATGGTATCTGAGAGACCATGAGAGAAGGCAGCCACGAGGGCCTCATTGTTCCAAGAAACCTCTGCTGCCAGAGTACGGAATTCAATGGCGTATTCGGCAACGGTTCTCGTTTGATGGACATGAGGCACTTGGCAGCAGAAGCAGAGCCTGCCGGAACGTCAAATACCCTTTTAAAAGAAGCCACAAACTCTGGGTAACTCAGGACAATGGGTTTTTGCGCCTCCCATAGAGGGTTTGCCCAGGCCAAGGCTCTCTCAGAAAGCAAAGATATCACAAACCCTACTTTGCTTCTGTCCGTGGGAAACGCCTGGGGAAGCATCTCAAAGTATATCTCAACCTGGTTGAGAAACCCTCTGCATTGGACTGGATCGCCCCCAAATCGCTGGGGAAGCGGAGCGGAGCCAGACATACCTCTTATAGATGTAATACTCGAGGCGGGTGCTGCACAGCAGGGACAGCCTGCAACACAGGTTGTACCGGAGCAGCCACAGTGGGAGATTCCAGGTGGCCGTGCGACTCAGGAGCGTTTGTAACGCCATGGCAAACTGATCCATGCGGTGATCCTGCTCATCCAATGTGGAAAAAATATTACCAACAAGTGGATTGACTGCATCATCTGAATTCATGGCATTTGCCTACTGTCAGAAACCATGAATCAGACAGAGAGACAGAAGTACAGTTAAATCACGCTTGTTAAATAATAAAAGTAAATAGAACAAACATAGTCAAAACAAAGTTCGGTAACCGTAACGGATAGTCAGACAAGCCAGAAAGTCAGCAAGCCAGGAATCAGCGTAGTGGAACAGCAAGCAGGATCTGGAGCCAGAAGGAATGTCAGCCAAGCAAGTGTAGCACTAACTCTCGGTGGAGCTGCTGGTTTAAACGGGTTTGTTACCTTCACTCTCCTTCCCTCTATTTCACCGGCACCGGGTCTAGGGTTCCATTGAGTTTACCTCCGGACGATACAAGCACCAACACTTGAGTGCGTTTTCAATGCTTTATTGAACAGTTAACGAAGGAAGTAGCAGGAAAGAGGCAGAAGGGAAACTGCAGGGAAAGCTCAAATACCTTTCTGTAGGATTCTTGACAAATGTCCTTTAGAGTTGAATATTACAGTAGAATGCGCTCCCCTCGTGGGACACACTCTCTGCTCGCCTGGATAGGCCTCTCTCACTTGCCTAGCAGCCAGTACGTAGTTTCTGCCACAGACTTACTTGGGATGAACCAGTACGATCCTCTGCCACAGGATGTATGGGTTTTGTGGTGAAAGTCAGTCACAGTGCTTGAACCTTTAAGCCAAACCGGCAACACTATGCTGTAAAGTTACTTTAGGATACGTCCTCCAACCGAGTCACCAGGCCCCTCTGCAGACCAGCACTCTGCGTGATCCTTCCATGACGGGTCCCCCCTGGGATCTCCTCGGTTGTCCAGCTTCTTCACTCTGGATAGACAGCTCAGGACCATTCCTCGGCTGCTGTGGTAGGCCCCAGACAAGCTTCTAGGGCCCACCCATGCGACGCAGGCCTCCAGAACGGAGGACCATGAGGTAGCACTCTAACGCATACCTGTCGGCCAGGAGGGCCAGCAGGTGGCTGTTAAAAATACCCTGCTAACATGGCATCTGTACCATAAATACCCTCTCCCAGAATGCAACTCGGAGGACCACCTCCACCGAGTTGTCTCCGGGACAGAAGAGCATCCATACGCTTTGACACGTTACCCTTCCAATAGTAGCCAATAGTAACAACGACACCCACCGGCCCAGTATGGAAACACATGCAACGTCAGCCAAGCTGGAACAGAGGCAAATCTAACTTCCTCTAACGAGCAATTCACTAAATTTACCTATCAGATGGTAGATCGTAAATCTACCAGCGCTACACAAGTCTTTAACAGGAATGCAGGAGAGTCTCTGATGTTGACCAGACGATGTCAGAGATCTTCTGGGCTGGACGGCTTAAGTAAGCAGAACTGACAAGCAGGAAACCATCAACAGGTGAGTCACTGTGGAGAGATAGGAGCAACCGACAGCTGATTGGCCAGCTCAGAGAAGGAAGGGCTGAGTCCAGCCCTGACAATTACATAGACAAGAGAAGAAAATGCACTATGCGAGAGCTGGGATTTTTTAGGTGCCGATAACCTAGGTCACAGCATCTGATAAAAATCAATCGATTTATTCAACTATTTCATATTAAAAAACAGATAAAGAGAATAAGAATATATTAAAAAAACATGGGATCATTTCATGTTTGATATCCACATCACAGACAGCCACCCCAACATGTTTCGCCCTTTTATTGGGCTTCTTCAGGAAATATGTACTACCACACCAATCTCAAATGTAACTGTGCAAACACTGATCCACAAAAAAAAATTCAAATACAAGGATTCAAATCCAAACTTAGCAGAAGGAGAAAAGGACAAGAGGAATTTATCCATCCACCATGAGCACTGAGGTCGGGAGCCGTATATGATTGGCCGCAGGAGGAACAATCAGGGCTCTTCCTGCGGCCAATGATAGCAATTGTAATCAAACTTTAATGTGGATATCAAACATGAAATGATCGCATGTTTTTTTAATATATTCCTTTTCTCTTTATCTGTTTTTTAATATTTGTAGAGAGATTTGTGCTGGGAGGGGGGATTTTAGGAGGGGGGATTTATGCTTTGGGAGTAAGCAAGCAGATTAATGCTCAATTTTTCTTTGGGGGGGGGGTATTTTTGCTAACACATAATGCTCATATATCTGGGGGGGAGGGGCGCAGTTTGGCATGTTCACCCTGGTCTCTAGACGAACTTGTTAAAAAAATACATAATTAATATCTTTAAACTGTCCTAAATTGTCATACAAATATATATATTTGAAATGAAATCTGTATTATTTTCTTGGAAAAACATGGTGTGGGCGGATTTCTGACAGTCGCAAGCTGTGTCATGCCCCTCCAGTCTGTGTCTTAGAATAACAGGGAGGAGAAGCCTCCATCAATCTACATGTAATATCCCTCCCCCCATTATATTTAACTGGTTAGTAGGCATGGAGGAGGAGGAGGGAGGGAGTGGGCTGTCATTTACCACTGTGTATACGCCCACATGTGTGACTCTATAGTCACATGGGCTGCTCAGATGTGATAGGGAGGAAATGCTCAGCATAGAAACTCACTGAAAGCTGAGCATGTGCAGAGTTGCCACCACAGCTGCAAAATCCCTAGCTGAATTGGGGACATGAACATAAGGAGAGATAGAGAGAGCAGCAGGATCAACTAGGTGCAGAAAACGAATCTCATAGTGACTGAGTGAGTATGAACAGCATGTAATACACCATTTATTCATAGGTTTTATGGTGTGGGTTTAGTGACACTTTCATGCAGAGTTGCATCACAGGTGGGAAGTCGGGGCAGGAGTCGTTAAGGCAGATGTGTGTCATGAGCAGAAGCTCAGGGCAGGAGCAGTTCAGGCAGAAAAGTATAAAAAGCAAGAACCTTTTTGGTGATGTTTCGTTTATAGACAGAGCATTAACACCCCTCCAGTAAGCTCTCTGTGCCCACCCAGTCTGGGGTCTCACCCCTTCTGCTACAACAACAGTGTTCCCATGTATGTCCATATTATAAAATAAATTGGAAAATCTAAAACAGAGAGCGGGACCCCTTTCATAAGGGTTGTGTAAGGCGTTGACATTTGGGAACCATTTGGTGTACTAAATGGCACCCTAATGCCAAGGGACCTGCGGTGCATTGGGCGGTTAAAAATGTTGCATGTAGGATTTTTGGTCTGCTGGCATTGAAATTAGTGTGCTGCCCTAACACAACATACACTATAGCCCATAGCACCATAGCAGCCAATGTGGCTACTATGGGGCCTGGGGGTGGGAGGGGGCCCCCATTAGGGAGGTTGTTGAGGCCTAGAAGTCATCAGGATCAGTGCTAGTAATATAGTATAGTATATAGCAGGGGCGTAACTAGAAATCACAGGGCCCCATGTTGTATGGGCCCCCGCCCCCCCTGCAGACAGCCCCCCCCCACAAAAAAAAGAACTAATGCCATTGAACAACAGATTACCACACTCATGTGGCACAGTACCCAGGCAACAGCTTATATTAATTTCGAACAACAAAACAAAAAATTGCCAATAAAATCTACAGGTTACATTCAGTACATTATAGTGTAAGTAAAGTCAAAAAAGTTTTTTTCAAGTTTTGCACCCCCACAACTAACGCCCCAGGGCTTGTGGGGAAGAGGCCCTTGTCCCCATTTACATGGGGACAAGGTGCTTTTCTAGGCACTGTGCAAAACAGATGACAGTCTCCCACTCCCTTCCTACCTCCTGTCCAGACTCCAGAGCCTCCTCCTGTGCCGAAAACGATGTCCCTTCACAGGCGCACTCGAGCATTCTGCCCCGCCCACTCTGCTCCCGCCCACTATGCTCTCTGCTCCTGCTGTATGGGGTTGATTGTGTCGGGACATGGCCGGACTCGTGGGGCCCGGGAGGCCTAACAGTAAACTTACATTCCTCATCCTCACCGGGCATAGTTGCCAACATTATAAAAAAAATTTATAGGGACACTTTTTTTGTCTGTAGGAGGAGTCTTATAATTAGGAGGCGGGCATTAATTTGTAGGTGTGGCCTAGTGGGGAATGAAAAGTGCGCCGCGGTAAACAATGGGCGTGGTTTAAGCGTAATATTGGGCGTGGCTTAAAGGGTGTGACTCAAAGGGGGTGTGGTTAGAGTCTGAGATGAACGAGGGATGGAGGGAGAAACAAAGAAAGAAAGAGAGAGAGAGAAAGGAAAAAATGAGGAATGGAGAGACAGCAGGCCCAGATCCTACACCACAATATAAATATGTGTATTCCAGAAAGTTTAACAATAAGCAGATAAAGACACTACAAACATCTGGTGTTAGCTCTTCAACCTTCCCGGCACCATGGTTGTTATGGTGTCAGGGTGATTGAAGCACATGATTTCTATTATTGCATTGTAATATAAAATGAAATAGTTCAACTCACCATAATGCAGAATCAGTGGGAGCTCTGAGTGTGTCACTTGCCACGTCGCCTGCCACCAGATGCCATCAGGTGTCCCCAGCGGAGTGCTTCCTTACATCTCAGGTGTCCCCAGCGGAGGGCTTCCTTACATCTCAGGTGTCCCCAGCGGAGTACTTCCTTACATCTCAGGTGTCCCCAGCAGAGTGCCTCCTTACATCTCAGGTGTCCCCAGCGAAGTGCCTCCTTACATCTCCGGTGTCCCCAGCGGAGTGCCTCCTTACATCTCAGGTGTCCCCAGCGGAGGGCTTCCTTACATCTCAGGTGTCCCCAGCGGAGTGTTTCCTTACATCTCAGGTGTCCCCAGCGGAGGGCTTCCTTACATCTCAGGTGTCCCCAGCGGAGTGCTTCCTTACATCTCAGGTGTCCCCAGCGGAGTACTTCCTTACATCTCAGGTGTCCCCAGCGGAGTGCCTCCTTACATCTCAGGTGTCCCCAGCGGAGTGCCTCCTTACATCTCAGGTGTCCCCAGCGCAGTGCTTCCTTACATCTCAGGTGTCCCCAGCGGAGTGTTCCCTTACATCTCAGGTGTCACTGTCCCCAGCCAGCGGAGTGCTTCCTTACATCTCAGGTGTCCCCCCTATTGGAGCCCTTCTATATCCCAGCAGAGGGATACTGGAGGCCGAGGGGGAACAAAATAGAGGCAGAGCCGGCCAGCTACAATAGAAATTGAGCTGCGGCACCGCCCACCCCCCACCCCTTTCCACAACAGGTCACAGATGACAGACAGACCGGGGGCAAGGAGTGGGCGGCTCCGCTTCTCGTTTCTAACTCATCTGGTCTTCTGGAAAATGGCGACTAGGCTGCGGGCCCCATAGCACCCACGTGGGTCGCTATGGCGGTAGTTCTGCCACTGGTGTATATATATATATATATATATATATATATATATGTATATAGTATACAGTATATATAGTATAGACCCCCAACCCCCCCCCCATGATTTATATCTGTAGGTAGACAAGTTTGTCTTTGGTTTGATTTAGGATATTGGAGCAATTGTGTGCAGGAGCACTAACACTTACACACACCCAGTGGCATAGCGTGGGGGGTGCAGGGGGTGCCGTGGCCCCGGGCGCGACATTTAGGGGGGCGCCAGTATGTGTCACTGGCTGCCTCCTCCTAATATTAAATTCCTGTGTACCTGGGCTCCGGCCGCCATGTTCAGTGCCTGGCGCCCTGTGATTGGGCGTATGGGGGTCATGTGAGGTGTAGAGCTGGCCTGTCCTTGATCACTCCTGAAGTCCCGCCTCCGCACATGACCCCCATAACGCCCAAACACAGTGCACTGCGCCGGACACTGAATATGGCAGCTACAGCGCGGGGGAGAGAAGCAATGTGAGCCGCCGCTGTCTTCTCCTCCTCCTTCGGACTGATGCAGGCCAGCCAGACACAAAGGTGAGTGAGACTCCCTCGTGAGAGTTGTGTTACTGGCCCGGGGGGGATAGAGAGAGAGAGAAGGTCAGTTGGTGTAGTGTGGCGGGTCAGTTAGTGTAGTGTGGCGGGTCAGTTAGTGTAGTGTGGCGGGTCAGTTAGTGTAGTGTGGCGGGTCAGTTAGTGTAGTGTGGCGGGTCACTTAGTGTAGTGTGGCGGGTCAGTTAGTGTAGTATGGCGGGTCAGTTAGTGTAGTATGGCGGGTCAGTTAGTGTAGTATGGCGGGTCAGTTAGTGTAGTATGGCGGGTCAGTTAGTGTAGTATGGCGGTCAGTTAGTGTAGTATGGTGGGTCAGTTAGTGAAGTATGGTGGTCATTGTAGTGGACAGTGTAGTATAGTGGTCAGTGTAGTGTAGTATGGTGGTCAGTATAGTGTAGTGGACAGTGTAGTTCTCAGTGTAGTGGACAGTATAGTGTAGTGGACAGTATAGTATAGTGGACAGTATAGTGGTCAGTTAGTGTAGTATGGTGGGCAGTGTAGTTCTCAGTGTAGTGGTCAGTATAGTGTAGTGGACAGTATAATGGACAGTATAGTGGTCAGTGTAGTTCTCAGTGTAGTGGACAGTATAGTGGTCTGTCGTGGACAGTGTAGTGTAGTGGACGGTATAGTGTAGTGGACAGTATAGTGTAGTGGACAGTATAGTATAGTGGACAGTATAGTGGTCAGTTAGTGTAGTATGGTGGTCAGTGTAGTTCTCAGTGTAGTGGTCAGTATAGCGTAGTGGACAGTATAGTGGACAGTATAGTGGTCAGTGTAGTTCTCAGTGTAGTGGACAGTATAGTGGTCTGTCGTGGACAGTGTAGTGTAGTGGACGGTATAGTGTAGTGGGCGGTATAGTGTAGTGGACGGTATAGTGTAGTGGACGGTATAGTGTAGTGGGCGGTATAGTGTAGTGGACAGTATAGTGTAGTGGACAGCATAGTGTAGTGGTCAGTGTAGTGTGTAATGGTCAGTAAAGGAATCAGGTTGGTCAGTGTTGAAATCAAGTAGGTTAGTGTAGTGGTCAGTATAGGAATCAGGTAGGTCAGTACTATTGTATTTGAAGGGACTCAGGGAGAGGTAAAAGTCCGCAGGTTAGGGGGCGCAAATTATTTGCCTTGCCCTGGGTGCTGGCAACCCACGCTACGCCACTGCACACACCGGATTACTTTATTAGGTACACCTGTACAACAAATTGTTAATCAGCCAATTACATGGCAGTAACTCAGTGCATCTACAGGTGGTGAAGACGACTCGCTGAAATTCAAGCCCAGCATCAGAATGGGGAAGAAAGGGGATTTAAGTGACTTTGAAAGTGGCATGGTTATTGGTGCCAGATGGGATGATCTGAGTGTTTCAAAAACTTGCGATCTGCTGAGATTTTCACACACAACCATCTCTCGGGTTTACAGAGATTGGAGGGAAAAATAGAAAATATCCAGTGAGCGGCAGTTGTGTGGAGGAAAATGCCTTGTTGATGTCAGAGGAGAAGGTTCAGATTCAGATGATAGAAAGGCAAAAGAAACTCAAATATCCACTCGTTACATCCAAGGTATGCAGAATACCATCTCTGAACGCACAACACATGGAACCTTGAAGCAGATGGGCTACAGCAGCAGAAGACCACACCGGGTGCCACTCCTGTCAGCTAAGAACAGGAAACTGAGGCTACAATTCACACAGGATCATCAAAATTGGACATTAGAAGATTTGAAAAACGTTGCCTGGTCTGATGAGTCTGGATTTCAGCTGCAACATTCAGATGGTGGGGTCAGAATTTGGCTCATGGATCCATCCTGCCTTGTATCACCGGTTCAGGCTGGTGGTGGGGGTGTAATGGTGGGGGGGGGGATATTTTCCTGGCAAACTTTGGGCTCCTTAGTACCAATTGAGCATGGTATAAACCCCACAGCCTACCTGAGTATTGTTGCTGACCATGTCCATCCCTTTATGACTACAGTGTCCCCATCTTCTGATGGCTCCTTCCAGCAGGATAATGCACCATGTCACAAAGCTCCAATCATCTCACCACTGGACAATGAGGTCCCTGTCCTCCAATGGCCTCCACACTCACCACATCTCATCCAATAGAGCACCTTTGGGATGTGGTGGAAAATTGGCATCATGGATGTGCAGCCAACAAATCGGCTGCTATCATGTCCCTATGGAGCAAAATCTTTGAGGAACGTTTCTAACACCTTGTTGTATCTATTCCACCAAGGTAAAAGGGGGTCCAATCCGGGACTAGCAAGGTGTACCTAAAAAAGTGGCCGGTGAGTGTGTGTAATCGTGTGAAATCTGCTGGTTATTATTGCAACTAAGGCAAAAAGTTTATTCCCTGCACTGTTGCTTCTCCCTGGGAACGTCTATCCTCGGCACTGGTCCATACCTAGAAAGTACAGGCCGGCAACTTGACAGCTTCTCTATAGAATTGTTTTTTTTCTAAGCATTACAGCGATAACATCATCCAAAAAACTGACGCGTTTCGGCCTTAGGCCTTCATCAAAAAGCTGGTCCATACCTGCTGCCTTTGCTTGATTTAGACATTTTTTATGTTAAGATCATGTGATAGACTCACTCGGGTCGAGGCTTTTGGACTGTCCCGGGTGAGTCGATCACAGATCAGTTTTGCTATGGGGCCCCCGTTATCTGTAGTTACACTCGTGGCGACAATGCCCGCTAACACATGTGCGTTTAATGCACCGGTGCGGACCAGGGTGGAGTGAATGAGTGAATGGGCCCTTATTAATCCGTTTTCTTTCTTTGCAACCTTCAAAGTCTCAGCAGGTGTTACGCCGCCCTCCCCCCCTCCCCCCCCCCCCCCCCCCCGCCATCTCACATGCCTGAGAAAATCTCACGCTCCTCACCTCTGAATTTCAGACGTTTGATTCTTGGCTGTCTCGCTGCGCAGAAACCTCGAGCAAAGAGCCGCGTGAATAATTACAAAATCTGTTGTACATTTGGAGCTGCTTCAGAATATTAACTGTTTATCTTGAATTATTCAGAAATAGCAGAAGCAGCTTGAGCATGCATAATGTATAGGCATATGTTATGTCAGCGGCTGACTCCGCATCGCTCGCACCTTGCCAGAATAACTCCCAGAATCTTCTCTTTCCCCGGGATTACACTCAAGAGGGCGCCCTCTGCTTTCCTCATTAAAGTGGAACTTTATCCATGACAACTTGATAAAAAAAGAATGTTCATTTTTCTTAACAAACCATCAACACAAATCACAACAAAAACATTATACACATTGAACCAAGAATATCAATAAAAACAATTTCGAAATCCAATATAGCAATAATGAATCTATAGGAGAAAGAAAAAGGGGAGGAAAAAAAAAGGACAAGCATTAGTTCCTTCTCTCCCCAATGGCTCCAAACCCATACTTATATAAAAATTCTCGTATTATGAATAGTGGCCCCCGTGGACGTTCGATGATGTAAACGGTTTATCCAACCACTTGGCCCACACCTTATCGTACTTACTAGGGCAACCCCTGTTCATATACGTATCTCTATATAATGGAAGATTGTTATTTACTAATTGTTTCCAATATGAGACAGTCTCATATTGGAAAAAGAATGTTCATTAGCAAAGGAACATACATTCCACATTAATAATTATGCTACCAATATTAGTGTGAGCTGTAAATTGCCTCCAGCATTGCTCCCGTTTCTTCTTGCTGGAGGCGGCCATTTTGCTGAAGCCCAAAGCCCCTGAGAAGCAGTAAATTATAATGTGGCGCTGGCCCTGACCTCCAAAGCCCTAATGGTGACCTCCAGACATCCTTCCTTGTAGAGTGGGTTACTAGGCATAGTGGGTGTAATGCAAGATGGAATGATTGGGCACCAGTCACTTTTTGGATGCGAACAAAAGAGATTTTTTTTTTCTCTCTTAACAAGAACTGGAGGAGAGAGGGTTAGGCATACTTCCCAACATTTTGAGATGAGAATGAGGGACACCTACTAAAAAACGTATGTAGGCATAGGGCACGCCCCCTGCCACACCCCCTTAAAGGGGAAATAACCAAAAAAAAAGGTTAATTAAATCCACAAGTGCTTTTTTTTTACCACTATTATTCCTTTATATTGGCTTTTAAAATTGAAAAATGCAGCAATTTAGAAATTGAATGTAAGGTTTAGCACTGGAAAACACTTTTTGAAAGATAAAAAGTGCATTTTATATATAGCTATATAGATTAGACCAAAATGAGGGACAAATGAGGAGGAGTGTGTTAGAAAGGAAAAAGTGTTAAAAAGAAATAAAAACACAGATACAGTTTTTGACAATTTCTCTATTAAAAAAGCAATGTCCCCCGCTGTAGATTCTTTGTCAATCACAACGCCCGCCACCATTGCCGACCTGAAAAAAAAAAAAAACTCTGCTCCCGTTACAGGCTCCTGCTGTCTGCCTGCTTCAACATCTGACATTTCTTAAATAGCTAAGGGGCGGGGCCACCCAGCAACATCACCTGGTGACACCGCCCCCTTGCTAGGTCACTGACCCAGCATTCACCGGTCTGTGCCCCCTGAATCCCCCAACCCCCCCATCACAAATGTTGCCCCCTCCCCAAAAATATCACCCCTCCTAGCACAAGTCCTCTTCAAATTTCTTTCACCCCCCCACTCCTAATCCCCCTCCTAGCATAAATACACCCCCCAATTACCCCTACTAGCACAACTCCCCCCCCCCCAAAAAAAAGTTTTTCTCATCCTAGTACACATCCTCTTCCCCCTCTACCATATCACCTCTTCTAGCACAAACCCACAAATCCCCTCACCTAGCACAAATCCTCTTCTTTTATTCCCCCCTCCCAACACAAATGGGATGGTGGGGATGGGTTTTACTGTTAGTACCAGGTCGTAGTCCTCCAGATCGCTTTACCAGGAGGTGAGCAAACCGGGGTCCAGTAGCAGATATGACAGGTAGGGATCAAACAGAAGTGTAGTCAGAAAACAAGCCGAAGGTCAGTAACAAGTGGTTGTAGGTTGGGATCAGGCAGAAGCGTAGTCGAGGAACAAGCCAAAGGTCAGTAACAAATGGTTGTAGGTTTGGATCAGGCAGAAGCGTAGTCGAGGAACAAGCCAAAGGTCAGTAACAAATGGTTGTAGGTTGTCATCAGGCAGAAGCGTAGTCGAGGAACAAGCCAAAGGTCAGTAACAAATGGTTGTAGGTTGGGATCAGGCAGAAGTGTAGTCGAGGAACAAGCCAAAGGTCAGTAACAAATGGTTGTAGGTTGCAATCAGGCAGAAGCGTAGTCGAGGAACAAGCCAAAGGTCAGTAACAAATGGTTGTAGGTTTGGATCAGGCAGAAGCGTAGTCGAGGAACAAGCCAAAGGTCAGTAACAAATGGTTGTAGGTTGGGATCAGGCAGAAGCGTAGTTGAGGAAAAAGCCTAGTGGTAGCAAAGATAAAGATGGCAGCAGAAGTGACAAGAGTGAGATTCTAGCTGGAGAGAGTACAATAATCTGTCAAACCAGAAGTGCAAAGGCATGTCTTAATTAGGAAATTCGTGGGAGGAGCAATGGGTCCAAGGTTCACCAGAAACAAGGCACAAGACAAGATTGTCCAATTAATTGTCCAGGTAGCTGTCCAGCATCTTAGGTGGCTCAGCAAGAAGAAATACTGGCACAGCAGAGATTGCAGGTTCAGATCTAGGTCCAGATAAAAGGGTCAACTACTCTTTTAGGTCTAGGGACCACAAAAATAAGTTTTACACAATCCTCTGTTCCTTTAGGCTCTCTCCAGGCTATAAGACTTGTCCTCAAAGCCTTTTCTCCCCTATAATTGAAGATGTACGCCTAGGTTAATTCCCCCTGGAGGTAGACCAACGGTGCTTCAAAGTGCGCAGTGTCTTCCTGGACCCTTCAAACAGCATGAGAGTGTAAGATGAAGAGCCGGCAACTTGTCCTCCCGATAAAAGTACTTTATTGATCAAAGTTACAGCAGGTTACATGTTTTAGTAAAAAAATGAATAGGGTTTTTCCCAAAATGCGTAAGCTGCTGTAACTTGCACACTGTATCCTTTAAAGTACTTTTATCTGGAGGACGAGTTGCCATCTCTTCAACTTATACTCTTTTCTCCTGTATGCTCTGGTGATCACAGTCCTCTGGCATCATCAGTTCCAGTGCAGAGCCCATAGCGGAATGTAGGGACGCAATGGTGAACCGAAATGAGTATTTGGCGCTTTCTGTGCAGGGGAGGATGTTTCCTTCCCCTTGAGATGGGATATAAAGTTCCCTTGGACTCATTTGCTACTTGGCGTTCTTCACTCTGGATTCTGATTCTGGGCACCCCAGGGTGACCTTGTCTGAGCAGCCTCACTAGGGCCATTGAGCCTTAGAAATTGGGACATCTTGCAAATGTTGGGCCTTTTTTTACTTGTGAAGTGTTAACAGTTTTCGGGGGGGGGGTTAGTTTCTGGCGCATTAATCAGATTTTATTTTACAGAGGCTGCACCTGAGCGAGGATGTGGCTGGGGCAACGTTCATGGCAGCAGGGAGCTCGACTCCGGAATTATTTGCCTCCGTTATTGGTAAGTCTTGTGATATCAGGATATTATCACTGGTGGTACTAAGAGGAGATGAGATTCCACCTGTATTAAACTGTATTGCAACTGTACTGTCTGCCCTCATATTGTAAAGTGCTGTGCAAACTGTTGGCGCTATATAAATCTGGTATAATAATAACGAGACCCAACATGGATCATTCTCGGCTCCTGGAAATGTGATGAGCAGCAGATTTAAAGCGGTAGTAAAGCCCGCTATGTGATTTTTACCTACAGGTAAGCCTTTAACCGCTTCTCGACCGGTGCACCACGATGTACGTCAGCAGAATGGCAAGGGTGGGCAAAAGGGCGTACAGGTACGTCCCCTTTAAGAAGCGGTGCTGCGGGTGTGCGCGCCCCGCTGCGTTTTCCGTGACCGCGGGTCCCGCGGACTCAATGTCAACCGGGGGCCCGCGATCGTGTCACGGAGAGGTAGAACGGGGGGGATGCTTTTGTAAACAAGGCATTTCTCCGTTCTGCCTTGTGAAATGACAGAGATCACTGCTCCCTGGCATCGGGAGCAGTGATCGCTGTCATGTGTGTTGAAGCCCATCCCCCCACAGTTAGAATCACTCCCTAGGACACACTTAACCCCTTCATCGCCCCCTAGTAGTTAACCCCATCCCTGCCAGTGTCATTTACACAGTAATCAGTGCATTTTTTTAGCACTGATCGCTGTATAATTGACAATGGTCCCAAAATAGTGTCAAAAGTGTCCGATGTGTCCGCCATAATGTCGCAGTCACGATAAAAATCGCAGATCGCCGCCATTACTAATAAAAAAAAATAATAATAATAATAAAAATGCCATAAAACTATCCCCTATTTGTAGACGCTAAAAATTTTGCGCAAACCAATCAATATACGCTTATTGTGATTTTTTTTTTAACCAAAAATATGTAGAAGAATACATATCGGCCTAAACTGAGGAAAAAAATAGTTTTTTTTATATATTTTTGGGGGATATTTATTATAGCAAAAAGTAAAAAATATTGCATTTTTTTTCAAAATGGACGCTTTTTTTTTGGTTATAGAGCAAAAAATAAAAACCGCAGAGGTGATCAAATACCACCAAGAAAGCTCTATTTGGGGGGAAAAAATGGACGTCAATATTGTTTGGGTACAGTGTCGCACGACCGCGCAGTTGTCAGTTAAACCGACGCAGTGCCGAATCCCAAAAAGTGCTCTGGTCAGGAAGGGGGCAAATCCTTCCGGGGCTGAAGTGGTTAATAAGGCCTATATTAACCTGCAGGTAAAATGAATATCTCCTAAATGTGCACCATTTTTGGAGATATTCACCCTGGATGCAGCCAGTGACATTACCGGCGCATGCGCTCTGAAGGTCCGCCATGCTGTGCCAGACCTTCAGAGCTTCTTGCCGGAACTGAGGGCTCCCGCATGCATGGGCGGGAGTGACGTCATTGTGGCTCTGGAGCCTGCGAACCCGAAAGAATGACCAGGGGAAAATGTCAGCCCTCTCAGTGGTGACAGCGCGCCACTGGAAGGGCTCCGTTCTAAGGTGAGTATTTCATAATGTGCTAGTATGTGATGCATACTAGCACATTATGCCATTGTCTTACAGGTGTTTTTTTATTTTTTTTCATTCTGCAGCGGTTTACTACTGCTTTAACACTCCACAGTCCTGTTGCCCAACCTGAGACCCAGGGGCCACATGGGGCTTTTTGTTACTTGGGCGCCCCTCAGACCCCAGCAGTGGGAGAATTGATCTGTGATGGGGTAAAAGCAGTGATCTTTTCTAGCTAGACATGTGCACTGACAAAAAATGTGTTCATTTTCTTTTTCGTTTCGTTCTTTTTTTGCTTTTTTCGGAAATTCGGAATTGTGAAAATTTCGAATTTCGAATTTCAGAATTTTTGAATTTCAAATTTTTGAATTTCTGAATTCAGAATTTCCGAATTTTCAAATTTATGAATTTCGAATTCCGAATTTTCGAATTTTCGGATTTTTGGAATTCGAAAATTTGGAAACTCAGAAATTCGAAAATCTGAAAAAAAGAAAGAAAATCGGTAAAATTTGAAATAATAACAAACTAATAATAAATATTAAATTTGTCTGTTTGTAAACATAATGAATACAAATTTATCTGAAGTTACGAATTACCCAAAATAACGAAAGCCGCTTCTAAAAAAATAGAATGGAACAAATTAATAATAAATAATAATTTAGAATTTCCGAAATTTTCCAATTTCCGAATTTCAAATTTCTGAAATTTAGAATTTCTGAAATTTAGAATTTTCCAATTTCCAAAATTTAAAATTTCTGAATTTCTGAAATTCCGAATTTCCGAAATTTTAAATTTCGAGTTTTCAAATTTCGTATTTCCAAAATTTTGAATTTCTGAAATTTCAAATTTTCCAATTTCCGAAATTTTGAATTTCCGAAATTCGGAAATTTCGACAATTCTAAATTCGGAAATTCAAAGTTTCGGAAATTGAAAAATTTGGAAATTTCGAAATTAATGAATTTGTCAAAATTCATTAAAAAACGAATTTGGAACTATGCATCTTATGCATTAAGGTAAAAAAACACCTGTCAGTGGCCGGCCCCCCCAGCCCCCCGTTTCACTTACCTGAACCCTCGAACTTGTCCCACAGAGACGCGCTGTCTCTCTGCCCGGGGTTCTCGGCTCTTGATTGGATTGGCTCCTGCTGCTGTCAATCAAATCCAATGATGCGGGCGCCGGGGAGGTGGGGCTGAGTCCTGCATTGGACGCCGAAAGCAGGACTCGGGAGCGCGCCTGCAAGGTAACCCCCCGGGAGAGCGCTTCTCCCAGGGGGTTATCTGATGTGGGAGGAGCTGCAAGAGCCGCCGAGGGACCTCAGAAGAGCAGGTTCGGGGCCACTCTGTGCAAAACGAGCTGCACAGTGGAGGTAAGTTATTTGAAAAAAAAAAAAAAAACCCGAACCTTTAGCATCACTTTAATAAAGGGGTAAAGAGAGGAATTTAATAAAAAAAACCTTGAGAGGTTGCTTCAAACTGACTTCATCTGCAGATAGAAGTTAATCGCTTTGATCTGTAGATGAATAAACAGAAAGATTCAAAATTAAACATTATTTCTTTTTATCTTTCTGCTTTAGCTTGAGCAATGTTGTTGATAAACATTGCCCGGCAAAGGGGAACCCCACTCCAGCTGAATGGGTCATCGGTTGTTAAGGAAGCGGCGGCCTGGCTCCTTAAACAACCAGTAATATGCAAATTTTTTTTTGTTTACATTTTAGCTGTCAGTGGGGGGAATCCTGCTGACAGCGGAAAGAACGGAGCCTGCAAGTATCGGTTTTAGGTATCGGAGCATTTGTACAAGGAGTACTGTTACTTGTGCAAATGCTTAGTATCGGCACCGATACCGGTACAACCCTACTCTCCAGCATTACCTATACTGAACTTTATATGCAGTCCTTTGGTGATCTGAGGGGCCACATTTCAGGCCCCCTATATCGACAGTAACGGACAGATCTAACGCATGTGGACAAGAGACCTGGGCGCTTCTTGTGCAGATGTATATTCCTTCACAGCCGTCCCATATCTGAGCCGATGTCAGAGTCCTGGAAAACCCACAGTGGTCCAAAATGGACTTTTCTCTGTTATGATTGCCTTAAATAAGAACATCTAAGTGCCGTACATAGACGAAGTGCATCTATTAGGAGGCAGAATTTCAGCTGAGACCAGGAAAAGATAGATGCCTTCAGGATGTGTTTTGATGTTCCTGAAGTTTCAATTTGATGTCTTTACACAAGACCACATCAAGAAAAATTCAAGGCCACCCACATCAGATGCCGCTAAAACCTAACCCCCTTATGAATGATACAATTCACCTTTCAGCCTCTGCACTCAAGATCCTTTGCAAAGCACAAAAATTATTGTGATTCTGATTTCCATTGCTTATCATGATCCTTGGAGGAGTTATTCAACTTTATATATATATATATATATATATATATTATTTAGTACCAAATTCTACGGTGCTTTAACCACTTCAATACTGGGCACTTTCCCCCCTTCCTGCCCAGTCCAATTTTCAGCTCTCAGCGCTGTCGCACTTTGAATGACAATTGCGCGGTCATGCAACACTGTACCCAAACTAAATTTTTATCATTTTGTTCCCACAAATGGAGCTTTGTTTTGGTGGTATTTGATCACCGCTGTTTTTTTTTTTTTTTTTTTCTTGATAAATAAAAAAAGACCGAAAATTTTGAAAAAAAAAAGTTTTTCTTTGTTTTAGTTATAACATTTTGTAAATAAGTAATTTTTCTCTGATAAGGTGGCACTGATGGGCACTGGTGAGGTGGCACTGATGGGGTGACACTGATGGGCACTGATGATGAGACACTAATATGCAGCACTGATGGGCATTGATAGGCGGCACTGATGGGCACTGATATGCAGCAGTGATGGGCATTGATAGGCGGCACTGATGGGCACTGATAGCTGGCACTGATATGCAGCACTGATGGGCATTGATAGGCGGCACTGATGAGCACTCATAGGCGGCACTGATAGGTGACACTGATGGGCACTGATAGGCGGCACTGATGGGCACTGATAGGTGCCACTGATGGGCACTGATAGATGTCTCTGATAGGAAGCACTGATGAGGAGGCACTGGCAAGCATCATTGCTGGGCACTAATTGGCATCTATAATGGGCACTCATTGGCAACCCTGGTGTCATGGGTGAGCATACCTGGTGGTCCTGGGTACGCATTCCTTGTGGGCATCGCTGGTGGTCCTGGGTGGGCATCCTCTGGTGGGGGGGGGGGTGCTGCGCTGATAATCAATCAGCGCAGACTCCACCCTGCCAGTAGAGCAGCCGATCGGCTCACCTCTACTTGCTTCTGTCAGATGCGATAGAGGAAAAGCCGATACATCGCTTTTCCTGTTTACACTGTGATTAGCTATGATTGGACATGGCTGATCACGTGGTAAAGAGCCTCTGCCAGATCGGATATGCGCTGTGGTGTGTCAGAATGACACACCACACCAAAGATTCCCGCACAGCCCCCGCCCCCCGTGGGCACGCGATCGCGGGTTATCCTGCTTCACGTCATATGACGTCCAGTCAGGATAACTGAACCACTTTTGCGCACGTCATATTGCTATATGGCGGGCGGGAAGTGGTTAAAGAGAACAGGAGGTACAGGAATAGAGTATATAAGTTCTATATAAGGTCTTTTTAAGTTAACTTTGTATGACATTTAAGGCTCAATTCACAAAGGATAAAGATGCTCTAGTTCAGTCATGTGACTGTCATTTTGAAGTCTCATTAGACTCAGATAAAAATAACTGTCACTGAATGGAATGGAGTGGTAAGTGGGGTACCCCAAGGCTTTGCCCTGGGACCAATTCTGTTTAATTTATTCATAAATGATATAGAGGTCGGTATAAATAGCTCAGTCTCAGTTTTTTGCGGACGACACAAGAATAAGCAGGGCAATAACTTCACATCAGGGTATAGGAATTTTTCTAGAAAGACCTGAATAAAATAATGAGGTGGGGAACTACGTGGCAAATGAGGTTTAATGTGGAGAAATGTAAGGTAATGCACTTTGGGGGCTAAGAACATCATGGCAAACTACTCACTGGAGAGTAGAGCTGCACGATTCTGGCTAAAATGAGAATCACGATTTTTTTGCTTAGAAGATAGATTACGATTCTCTCCTGATTTTCACGAAGTAACTTCATCTTTCACATTCAAACAAAAAAAATTGGGCTAACTTTACTGTTTCGTTTTTGTTTTTTTTATTCATTGAAGTGTATTTTTTCCCAAAAAATTGCATTTGAAAGACCGCTGGGCAAATACAGTGTGACATAAAATATTGCAGCAATTGCCATTTTATTCCCTAGGGGCTCTGCTAATATATATATAATGTTTGGGGGTTCCAAGTAATTTTCTAGCAAAAAATATTGATTTTAACTTAAGAAAGAAGTGTCAGAAAAAGATTTAAACTTCAAGTGGTTAAACTTCCTGCATTTACACTTTGTTAAAAACTTGGCAGACTGCCCAGATTATTTATTTACTCAGAAGTTCTATCCCTTTGATCTAAGAAGGAAGCTTAGTTACAATGTTTCAAGTTAAAGTGGAGTTCCACCCCAAAAAAAGAGAATTTTTTTTTTTTACTCGCCTCTAAATGCCTGTTGCTAGGGGGTCCCTTGTAGTCTGCCTCCTTCGGTGCCTGGGCTCCTGACGTCACTTCCCTCGGCACAGGAAGGGAGATCGCCTCTCCACCCTCCCTCTTGTTAATCATCTTGTTAATCATCTGGGACAGGTGACAGGTGACCGGACCCAGATGATTGCGGGGCCAGTGACAGGCTCGCGCATGCGCAGTGGTTGCCCGGCTGTTAAGCCACAGTGGAGCCGAGTGGAGGGGAGGGACGAGCGGGGCTTCCATTCCCCGCATCGCTGGACCCTGGGACAGGTAAGGGTCCAATTAAAAGTCAGCAGCTGCAGTATTCGTAGCTGCTGACTTTTAATTTTTTTTAAATGGGAACCCCGCTTTAAAGACTTGGCAGAATGCCCGGATGCTTTCTTTTGACAGCTGAGTGAGCAGATAGTAGTCTCTCCACTTGTTTATATGAAAGAATCGGCAACCTCTGCAGGAGAGATCGTCAGGGGGGGGGGGTGAATCGAGATCACGATTTTGTAACGATTATTTGTGCAGCTCTACTGGAGAGAGAACCTCGGGAGGGAATCTAGGATGGAGAAAGATCTGGGGGTCCTAGTAGAAGACAAACTGAGCAATGGCATGCAATGCCAAGCTGCAGCTACCAAAGCCGGCAGAATGTTAGCATGCATTAAAAAGGGAATACACTCCAGGGATAAAACTATAATCCTGCCACTTTATATAACTCTGATCAGGCCACATCTGGAGTATTCTATGCAGTTCTGGTCACCAGTCCTCAGAAGGGATGTGCTGGAGCTGGAGAATTTCCAAAGAAGGGCCACAAAATTATTAAGGGGACTGGAGGACCTCAGTTATGAGGAACGACTACAAGCACTAAATGTATTCTCGCTTGAGAGGGGGACATGATAGTGATTTACAAATACCTCAATATGGATCCCAGCATAGGAAAAAAAAATTCAGTCTCAAGGAGTTTAAGAGGACACGGGGCCACACAAAGAGACTGAAGGAGAAGTGGTTTAACCTTAAGCTGCGCAGGGGTTTTTTCACTGTCAGGGCAATAAGGATGTGGAACTCTCTTCCACAATTGGTGGTGTCAGCGGGGAGTATGGATATTTTTAAAAGACTCTTTGACATGCACCTTAGTGAACACAACATACAGGGATATGGGAAATGATTATAGGCGCTGACACACGTACACCTACATACGCTGAACTGGATGGACTATTGTCTTTATTTAACCTTCCCTATTATGTAACTATGAATAAGTATGCTTATCCTGGCGTGTTGGCTTTGTGAATTGAGCCTATTGCATGTTAAAGTGGTTATAAAGCCACATATTTACATAGTGTCAGAAACCGTGAAATCAGGCCGAGACAGAAGTACAGTTAAATCACACTTGTTTAATAATAAAACTAAAAAGAACAAATGTAGTCAAAACATAGCCAGAGTTCAGGAACTGGAACGGATAGTCAGCAAAGCCAGAAGTCAGGGATCAATGTAGTGAAACAGCAAGCAGGATCTGGAGCCAGAAGGGATGTCAGCAAAGCAAGTCTTGAACAGGATCGCAGGAGAGCGTCTCAGTTTCTGTGATGTTGACCAAGGTGAAGGCAGAGCTCCTCTGGACTGGATGGCTTAAGTTGGCAGGACTGAGGAGCAGGATATCATCAACAGCTGAGTAACTGTGGAGAGAGATGGGAGCTAGCAATTAGCTGACAGCTGAGCGGCCAGCTCTGAGAAGGAAGGGCTGAGCCCAGCCCTGACACATAGGTTTAAAAAAGACAAGTCCATCCAGTTCAACCAAGAATAGGGATAAAAAAAAAAAAAATTATACAATCTAATATACACAATCCTAAGAGCAAGGCCAGAGCTCAGTGAGAAAAGGAGACCGCCAACATCCCAAATGGTAACAATAGAAAAAAAAAAAGAGCTGAATACAACAGCAGCAAAAAAGACCCCCTCAGGGACTTTGAGGCAGTTAAAGAGACAAGTACTGTAGTAAGATAAAAGGCTTACGCTAATTTATTGTTATATATACATAAAATGAGAAAGATAAAATGCAAATACAGCAAGGTGCATAGTAAAAAAAATGTATACACATACAAATGCATAAATATGAATTACACTGTACCCACAACTGTGGGATATAGCCCAACCAACAGCCTGGTGTGAACCAGCTACGGGGATCCCAGGTTGTGACCCGACATGTTTCGGAGTGAATCCTTCTTCAGAGGGTTTTCATTTTAGGGTACAGAAAAATTCTATAGGGCAACAAAATAAACAATTAGTGTATAGAATGCATATATAATACAGTATATAATGTTGCAATAAAATGTAGAGGTTAAATGACACATATGTAGTATCTATAAATGATAGTACCCAGTTATAAGTAAAGCATTTCATCTCTGAGCTCTCCCATCCTGTAAACAAGTCCACAGTGTTAGACTGACAGCACCGAGAAAAGCAAGAGAGTCTTGATGCTGATCTCTCTTCCCCTCTTATTCTTAAACTTTGTAAAAGGCTAATATGAAAACAGGTTCAGTTTTTTTTTTATATCAGCTTATATTAAAATACAAAAATACATTTAATGTATTTTTTTAACATAACTGGATTAAATTACTTTTATATCTGCCTGGGAAAGATTAAAGCAAATATGGAGGCTGTAAAGCCATAGAAAATTGTTGCGCATCCAAAGAGAGTCAAGAGGAAGACAATGTGGTGAGCACAGGCAGAGCTCTGCAATCTGTACAATAGGGACAGTCTATAGAAGAGGGCACACTGCCACCTGCTGGGCTGTCTGAATAAAATTGCATACAGAGCCTTGCAGCCTACTGTGCTCTTGAAATCAGCTATGGTCCTTAGTAGTAATTACTACAAAATAACAAATGCAATGTATTGTATATCCAGTGGAAAGGAATGTGGAAAGGGGGATACATAAAATGAGCACTATTCATATACAAGGATGTGACTGTGTATGTTTTTACTTTATGTAAACCCTGATTTTTTGTGTGTGAATTTAAAATGTCACTTGTATGGTATAACACCTTTATGTTTTCTCCCTCTGCTTCTTCCAATCTGACCTTCTCTATCTTCTCCTTCTTTTCCCTCTTCCTCTTACCCCCCCCCCCCCCCCCCCCCATTCCTTGTTTCTCCCTTATTACACTGTACCCTTCTCCTATTTTAATATCTTTTGTCCTCCCTACTCTTACCCTTACCTTATCAGTTTCCTTCTCTACCTTTCTCCCTTTCTCCCCCTCTCATCTCTCTTCTCTGTCTCTTCTTTCTTTTCTTTATCCTCCTCTCTTCCTCTACCCCTCTGTCCTGTTTACTTCTCTCTCTCCCCCTTCTTCCTCTATCCCTCTTGTGCCTTTTACTTCCTTTTCCCTTCCTCTACCTTCTTCTGTCCTACCTACTTTCTCTACTCCTTCTCCCTCTCTACCCCTCTTACTTTCCTTCTCTTTCTCCCCTTCCTCTTTTTATCTTTTGCTACGTCTATCGTTTCCTCACCTCCTCTCTTCTACCTTTTCCCTCGCTCCTCCTTCTCCCTCTTCCTTCCTTCTTCCTCTCACCTC
The DNA here is from genome assembly GCA_037952835.1 of Lithobates septentrionalis. Taxonomy (NCBI): domain Eukaryota; kingdom Metazoa; phylum Chordata; class Amphibia; order Anura; family Ranidae; genus Lithobates; species Lithobates septentrionalis. The sequence goes on from JBBDGP010003355.1 coordinate 313,542, forward strand.
CTTCTCCCTCTTTCCCCTTCTTCCCACCTTCACCCTCTCCCTTCTTACTTTCTCCCCCTTCTCCCTCTCTCAATCTTTTCCCTTCTCTCCACCTTCTCCCTCTCCCGTCCTTCTTCCTCTCTCCCCCTTCTTCCTCTTTCTCATCCTCTTCCCACCTTCACCCTATCCCCTCCTTCTCCCCCTTCTCCATCTCTCCTCCTTTTCCCTTTCTCCACCGTCTCCTTTTCCCTTCCTTCTTCCTCTTTCCTCCTTCTACCTCACTCTTCCATTCCCCTTCTCCCTCTCTCCCCTTCTTCTTCTCTCCTAACTTTTCCCTCTCCCCCCTTCTCACGCTTCCTTTCATCTTCCTCTGTCCCTCATACCACTTCTCTCTTTCATTCTTCCCACCTTTACTCCCCTTTCTTCTCCCCTCCTTCTCCCTATCTCCCATTTTTCTCTCTCTCCCCCTTCTAACTCTCCTTCCTTCTTCCTCTTACCCACTTCTCCCTCCCTCTCTCCTTCTTCCCACCTTCGCCCTCCCCTATCCCTTTCTCCCTCTCTCCACCTTTTCCTTCTTTCTCTCTCCCATTCTCCCTCTCACCCTTTTCCCAACGTCACCCTCTCCCCTCCTTCTCCATCTCTCCTCCTTTTCACTCTATCCACATTTTCCCTCTCCTTTCCTTCTTCCTCTCTCCCTATTCTCCCTCTTTCTCTCTCTCCTCTTCCCACCTTCTCCCTCTCTTTCTCTCTCCCCCTTCTCCCTCTCTTCCTCTCTCTTCCTTCTCCCTCTCTCCCCCTTTTCCCTCTCTCCCCCTTCTCCCTCTCTTCCTCTCTCTCCCCTTCTCTCTCTCTTCCTCTCTCCCCCTTCTATCTCTCTCCCCCTTCTCCCTCTCTTCCGCTCTCCCCTTTTCCCTCCCCCTTTTCCCTCTATCTCCCTTCTCCCCCTTCTCCCTCTCTTCCTCTTTCCCACTTTTCCCTCCCTCCCTCTCTCCCCCTTCTCCCTCTCTCCCCCTTTTCCCTCTCTCCCCCTTTTCCCTCTCTCCCCCTTTTCCCTCTCTCCCCCTTTTCCCTCTCTCCCCCTTCTCCCTCTCTCCCCCTTTTTCCTCTCTCCCTCTTCTCCCTCTCTCCCCCTTTTCCCTCTCTCCCCCTTCTCCCTCTCTCCCCCTTCTCCCTCTCTCCCCCTTTTCCCTCTCTCCCTCTTCTCCCTCTCTCCCCTTCTCCCTCTCTCCCCCTTTTCCCTCTCTCCCTCTTCTCCCTATCTCCCCCTTTTCCCTCTCTCCCCCTTCTCCCTCTATCTCCCTCTCTCCCCCTTCTTCCTCACTTCCCATGCCTTTCATTCTGCCACCCTCATTATATTTCACTTTCTCTCCCCTCATTAGGAGTGTTTATCACCCACGGTGATGTAGGTGTTGGGACCATTGTTGGTTCGGCTGTCTTCAATATTCTCTGTATAATTGGAGTGTGCGGTGTTTTTGCTGGACAGGTAAGATGTCTGTCTGTCCCTTGTCTCATATCAGTCTTTCCATCTGTTATATTCTCTAAATACAATGTTACTATAAAATCACAAACCCATTGAGTTTAAACAAAAAGTAGGGGGAAAAAAAAGAGAAAGAAGTTCCTTCCTGATCCCCAAAGATGGCCATAAATCTCATTGGACCAACATTCTATAATGTCATTTTTGATATCTATTAGTAGCCATTTATTTTTTTGTGCACAAGAAAACATATCCAGACCCGTTTCCAAAGCTTTGTGCTGAGTGGTCTACAGCCAGATCCTTCAATAGAACTATTCCACACTTTACAGCTCTTACTGTAAAAAATCCTTTCTGTGTGCAGAGGAAACCCCTTTTATTTCTTCAGGCACAAACAGTGCCCCCATGTCCTTGGGGTGTCCTTAAAGTGAACAACTGTCTACTGAGTTTACAATATTGGTTTTATGTATACAAAAAGTAAAAAAAGCTCGCTACATATGATGAAAGTCTTTCGGATGACCACCTCCTAGTTTTTTAGAATGAGAGAGTCGGACTGATCTTCAGCTTGTCAGTGAATGTGATAATTGGTGGCTGGCCCGAGGTCCGCTTCCCTCCGTCACAGCACAGAACTTTTCTAAAGATATTTTAAAACGACACAAACTCCAGAAAAGTCAATTTATTCCTCCGCAATATTTCATTCAATTCTCATGGACAAAAAGTGGAATTATAATCTTGTTTGGATAAGGCCAAAGTCATAAAATTGTCTATAAATAAATAAACAAACGTGGAGGATCTGTGGGGGAACTTTTGTTACAAAGTAATAAAAAAGTAACAATGTGGAAAAAGATACAAATGAGATTTATGTGTTATTTATGTAAAGCGGCCAGTCTGCTGTTCTTTGCAATATCACACGGAGATTAGGAAATTATTCTTGGTGGTCTTATCCTGTCTATCTGTGTGTGGTGGGACCACCACAATCAATTCGGGTCAGGAAAATAACACGGGGGATATTTTTCTTCTAATTCTTTTTAATGTAATATTATATTGTAAACATTATTTTAACTAACAAATGTTGCTCTCCTTTTCTCTTTCCTTCTCCTCCTCCTTCCTTTCTTTTTCTGCTCCCCTCACCTCTCTCTCCCACTTTTCTCCCTGTTCCCACTCTTCGCTCCTTGCCCCCCTCTCTCTGTCTCTTTCCCCCCTTTTCTCCCTGTTCCCACTCTTCACTCCTTGCCCCTCTCTCTCTCTGTCTCTTACCCCCTTTTCTCCCTGTCCCCACTCTTCCCTCCTTGCCCCCCCCCTCTTTCTGTCTCTTACCCCCTTTTCTCCCTGTCCGCACTCTTCCCTCCTTGCCCCCCTCTCTCTGTCTCTTTCCCCCCTTTTCTCCCTGTTCCCCCTCTTCCCTCCTTGCCCCCTCTCTCTCTGTCTCTCCCCCTTTTCTCCTTGTTCCCACTCTTCGCTTCTTGCCCCCTTCTCTCTCTCTCTCTGTCTCTCCCCCTTTTATCCCTGTTCCCTCTCCTCCCTAATTGCCCCCCTCTCTCTCTGTCTCTCTCCCCCTTTTCTTCTTGTTCTCTCTCTCTCTGCTCCTTGCCCCCTATCTCTCTCGGTCTCTATCCCTTTTCTCCTTTTCCCCCCTCTTTATTCCTTGCCCCCTCCCCCTTTCTCTGTCTCTCTCCCCTTTTATCCATGTTCCCTCTCTTCCCTCCTTGCCCCCCTCTCTCTCTATCTCTCTCCCCCCTTTTGCCTTGTTCTCTCTTTGCTCCTTGCCCCCCTCTCATTCTCTGACTCTCTCCCATTTTCTCCCTGTAACCACTCTTTGCTCCTTGCCCCCTCTCTCTCTGTCTCTTTCCCTTCTTTTCTCCCTGTTCCCTCTCTTCGCTCCTTGCCCCCTCTTTCTCCCCCTTTCTCCCTGTCCCCTCTCTTCGCTCCTTGCCCCCTCTCTCTCCCCCTTTCTCCCTGTCCCCTCTCTTCGCTCCTTGCCCCCCTCTCTCTCCCCGTTTCTCCCTGTCCCCTCTCTTCGCTCCTTGCCCCCCCTCTCTCTGTCTCTCTCCCTTTTCTCCTTGTTCCCACTCTTCGCTCCTTGCCTCCCTCTCTCTCTGCCTCTCCCTATTTTCTCCTTGTTCTCTCTTTTTGCTGCTTGCCCCTCTCTCTCTGTCTCTATCCCCTTTTCTCCCCTTTCCCCCTTTTTATTCCTTGCCCCTCCTTTCTCTGTCTCTCTCCCGCTTTTCTCCATGTTCCCTCTCTTCCCTCCTTGCCCCTCTCTCTCTCTCTGTCTCTCTCCCCTTTTCTACCTTTTCCACTCTCTTCGCTCCTTGCCCCCCCTCTCTCCCCCTTTTCTTCATGTTCCCTCTCTTTGCCCCCCCCCCCCCCGTCTCTCTCCCCCTTTTCTCCCTCTCATCTCTCTTTGCCCCTTCTCTCTCTGTCCCTCTCCCCCTTTTCTTCCTGTTCCCTCTCATCCCTCCTTACTCGTCTCTCTCTCCCCCCCTTTTCTCCATGTTCCCTCTATTCACTCCTTGCCCCCTTCTCTCTCTCTGTCTCTCCCCTCCTTTTTTTCCCTGTTCCCTCTATTTGCTCCTTGCCCCCTCTCCCTCTGTCCCCCTTTTCCTTCTCTTTGCTATTTGTCCCCTTCTCTCTCCCACTCCCTGTCTCTCTTTCTGTTCCCTCCTTTCCACTCTATTCTCTATACCCCTCCCTCTCTCTCCCTTTTCTCCTTTTTCACCCGCCTTCTCCATCCCCTTACCCTCTCCCCTCTCTTTCCACCTCTCTCTGTTTCTCTCTCTCTTCTCCCCCCCACTTTTCACCCCTTACCTCTTTCCTCTGTCCCTCTTTTTTTTATCCCCATCTCTATATCTTGCCCTCTCCCCACTCTCTCCCCCTCCCCATTTATACCCTCTCCCCTCTTATTTCTCGTCTCCACCGCCCCCCACCCACTTCTACCCCTTCTTTTTCTCTATTCACTCCCACCCAATCTTCTCCTCTGCCCCCTCCCACTCTATCCTCTGCTCTCCATCTCACCCCTCTTATCTCCCCTTTTTTTTTTCTCTCTCTCTTCTGTCCCCCCTTCCTCCCCTATTCCCTGCTCTTCTCCCCCCTTTCTCCCTACTCTCCGTTCCTCTCCTTTAACCCCCCGCAGGTTGTCCGATTGACGTGGTGGTCTTTATTCCGTGACTCCATGTACTACATCCTATCAATAATCGCGCTAATTATTGTAAGTATGACGGCATTGGCTGACATCGCACTTGTCCCCGAGCCCATGAGCTCAGCGGCCCCCCAATAACCAATTACCCCTTTTATCTTCAGCTGGGTGTTCACAATGCAATCTGTGCACAGCAGTGCAACATTTCTTACATATTCCCTTCCCCTTCTCTTAAAGAGGTATTAAACCCCCAAATATTTATTATATTGCAGCTTACCAATTCTTAGATGTGATGGCTGCATTCATTTACTTTTTGCCTTTCTTTCCTTTATTTTTACCTGGTGATCCAGCCAGCAAGTCTGTTGTTGTTCAACAGAACAAGCTCTCCAGCAGTATGTATTAGTTACAGGGACGAGGGAAACCATTTACCCATAGGCATGCGCACAGGGTGTGCCGGCTGTGCCTGGGCACACCCCAATAACCCCGTGCGGTGCTGATTCCCCCTGCTTTCTGGCACCCTTGCCCCCCCCCCCCCCACAGTGCTACCAGCTTCCCTCCTCTCCCGCCGGCTGCTGTGGGGGATGTTTCAGAATGGAGAGCAGGGGAAGGGGCCAGTAAATATTTCATTTACTGGCCCCTCCCTTTTCTGAATGAACACAGTGAGCGATCTGTACTGATCGCTCCTGTGTTCATTCTGCACTGAAGCATAGTAAACTATGGGGCTCCTAAAAGAAAAAAAAATTGTAAAATAAATAATAAAAAGTAATATTGTAATAAATAATTTTAAATTATTAAAAAATAAATTAAAAATAATTAGAAAATAATTATAAAAATTAAAAAAAATAATTCTGTAAAAAAGGAATTAAAAAAAAATAAATAAATAAAAAACTACTGACACCATCCACTGCCCTACTGACACCAATTACTGCTCTACTGTCGCTCCTGTGTTCATTCTGCTCCGAAGCATAGTAAACTATGGGGCTCCTAAAAAAAATGTAAAATAAGTAATAAAAAGTGATATTGTAAAAAATAAATTTGAAATAATTAAAAAAAAATAAAAACATAATTATAAAAAAATAATAATACTGTAAAAAAGAGTTATAAAAATATAAAAATAAAAAAACTACTGACAGCATCCACTGCCCCACTGACACCAATCACTGCTCTACTGACACTGTCCATTGCTCTGTTGATATACACACATGTGTGTTTGTGCTCTGGGGTGTACACCCTAATGCAATAGGCCGCAGACACCAATGCATTTACCACTGACAGGGGTGCTTACAATGATCTGCTTTTATTTATTCATATAAAACCTCCCAAAAGAAAAAAAAACTGTTTGCTGTAACTGCTTTATAAAGTGTGAGCTGGAGTTTGGCTTCTATTTGTTAGTGTATCTAAATCTGCTAGCCCATTTAACACCCCCTCCCCCCCAGACTGACAATGTTGCTGTCCAAAGGTGCCCCCCGTGCTCCTTCATCCAGAGTGGTGGTGCTCCAATTTAGGAGGTGTGTTACTGGCCAGATCTAAAATAAATAATAAAAAGTAATATTGTAAAAAAATTATTAAAAAAAAAAAAAAATTATATATATATATATATATATATATATATATATATATATATATATACAGTGGCTTGCGAAAGTATTCGGCCCCCTTGAACTTTTCAACCTTTTGCCACATTTCAGGCTTCAAACATAAAGATATAAAATTTTTATTTTTTGTGAAGAATCACCAACAAGTGGGACACAATTGTGAAGTGGAACGAAATCTTTTGGATTTTTTAAACTTTTTTAACTAATAAAAAAGTGAAAAGTGGGGCGTGCAAAATTATTCGGCCCCCTTGCGTTAATACTTTGTAGAGCCACCTTTTGCTGCGATTACAGCTGCAAGTCGCTTGGGGTATGTCTCTATCAGTTTTGCACATCGAGAGACTGAAATTCTTGCCCATTCTTCCTTGCAAAACAGCTCGAGCTCAGTGAGGTTGGATGGAGAGCGTTTGTGAACAGCAGTTTTCAGCTCTTTCCACAGATTCTCGATTGGATTCAGGTCTGGACTTTGACTTGGCCATTCTAACACCTGGATACATTTATTTGTGAACCATTCCTTTGTAGATTTTGCTGTATGTTTGGGATCATTGTCTTGTTGGAAGATAAATCTCCGTCCCAGTTTCAGGTCTTTTGCAGACTCCAACAGGTTTTCATCCAGAATGGTCCTGTATTTGGCTGCATCCATCTTCCCCTCAATTTTAACCATCTTCCCTGTCCCTGCTGAAGAAAAGCCGGCCCAAACCATGATGCTGCCACCACCATGTTTCACGGTGGGGATGGTGTGTTGACAGTGCTGGGACAAGGCCATTTGGTGCCCAGGGCGAAGATGGCAAACTGCGCCCCCCCCCCCGGTTTTAATAAAGAATCAATGTCGTTTCAAAACAAGAATATACTTAAAACAATACAAGTATTGCAGAGTATTGCACAGTGCATAGTATTGTGGAGTATTGCACAGTGTTGCGGGGTATTGCAGAGTATTTCAGGGTATTGCAGAGTATTGCACAGTGTTTCGGGGTATTGCAGAGCATTGCACAGTATTGTGGGGTATTGCAGAGTATTGCACAGTATTGTGGGGTATTGCAGAGTATTGCACAGTATTGTGGGGTATTGCAGAGTATTTCAGGGTATTGCAGAGTATTGAACAGTATTGTGGAGTATTGCACAGTGTTGCGGGGTATTGCACAGTATTTCGGGGTATTGCAGAGCATTGCACAGTATTGTGGGGTATTGCAGAGTATTGCACAGTATTGTGGGGTATTGCAGAGTATTTCAGGGTATTGCAGAGTATTGCACAGTATTGTGGGGTATTGCAGAGTATTGCACAGTATTGTGGGGTATTGCAGAGTATTTCAGGGTATTGCACAGTATTGTGGGGTATTGCAGAGTATTTCAGGGTATTGCACAGTATTTCGGGGTATTGCAGAGCATTGCACAGTATTGTGGGGTATTGCAGAGTATTGCACAGTATTGTGGGGTATTGCAGAGTATTTCAGGGTATTGCAGAGTATTGCACAGTATTGTGGGGTATTGCAGAGTATTGCACAGTATTGTGGGGTATTGCAGAGTATTTCAGGGTATTGCAGAGTATTGCACAGTATTGTGGGGTATTGCAGAGTATTTCAGGGTATTGCACAGTATTGCAGAGTATTGCACAGTATTGTGGGGTATTGCACAGTATTGTGGGGTATTGCACAGTATTGTGGGGTATTGCAGAGTATTTCAGGGTATTGCACAGTGTTGCGGGGTATTGCACAGTATTGTGGGGTATTGCAGAGTATTTCAGGGTATTGCAGGGTATTGCACAGTGTTGCGGGGTATTGCAGAGTAGTTCAGGATATTGCACAGTGTTGCGGGGTATTGCAGAGTATTGCACAGTATTGTGGGGTATTGCAGAGTATTTCAGGGTGTTGCAGGGTATTGCACAGTGTTGCGGGGTATTGCACAGTATTGCGGGGTATTGCAGAGTATTTCAGGGTATTGCACAGTGTTGCGGGGTATTGCACAGTATTGCGGGGTATTGCAGAGTATTTCAGGGTATTGCACAGTGTTGCGGGGTATTGCAGAGTATTTCAGGGTATTGCACAGTGTTGCGGGGTATTGCAGAGTATTGTGGGGTATTGCAGAGTATTTCAGGGTGTTGCAGGGTATTGCACAGTGTTGCGGGGTATTGCACAGTATTGCAGGGTATTGCAGAGTATTTCAGGGTATTGCACAGTGTTGCGGGGTATTGCAGAGTATTGCACAGTATTGCGGGGTATTGCAGAGTATTTCAGGGTATTGCACAGTGTTGCGGGGTATTGCAGAGTATTGCACAGTATTGTGGGGTATTGCAGAGTATTGCACGTTATTTGGGGTATTGCAGAGTATTGCACAGTGTTGCGGGGTATTGCAGAGTATTGCACGTTATTTGGGGTATTGCAGAGTATTGCACAGTGTTGCGGGGTATTGCAGAGTATTGCACAGTGTTGCGGGGTATTGCAGAGTATTGCACAGTATTGTGGGGTATTGCAGAGTATTTCACAGTATTGTGGGGTATTGCAGAGTATTGCACAGTATTGTGGGGTATTGCAGAGTATTGCACAGTATTGTGGGGTATTGCAGAGTATTGCACAGTATTGTGGGGTATTGCAGAGTATTGCACAGTATTGTGGGGTATTGCAGAGTATTGCACAGTATTGTGGGGTATTGCAGAGTATTGCACAGTATTGTGGGGTATTCAGCAGTGGTGGTCACTGGTCATTAACCTCGTCTCAGCCTCCTCCCCCCAATCCAGCCATTTATTAATCTGTTTTTTAGTGTTTACTTACATAAGTTCAGACTCAGAAGTTATGAGTCTGAACTTGTGTAAGTAAGCACTAAAAAACAGATTAATAAATGTCTGGATTGGGGGGAGGGGAGGAGGCTGAGGCGAGGTTAATGACCAGTGACCACCACTGCTAAATATCTGAGTCAGAACACTGGCACTGCGCTCTTCTACCTTCCAGATTGAATCCAGCCAGCCAGGCAGCAGCTCCTCAGCTCGGCTCAGCTTGAGATAAGAGACGCTGACACGACACAGCACAGCTCCCGCCTCCCGCCTCCCTGCGCTCCTCTCTGCGTCCTCCCACCTCGCCTCCGGCCGTGAGTGACGTCACGGCGCTGGCAGAGACAACGGGACTCCTCCGTAGGGGAGTACCAGTGTAGTTGTGTGCTGAGGGAAGGGAAGGGAGAATCATGCAGGAGCGCACAGCTGCGCCCCCCCCCCCATACCAAATGGTACCGCCCAGGGCACGTGCCCTCTCCGCCCCTGCCTTGTACCGGCCCTGTGTGTTGAGTGTGATGAGCTGTGTTGCTTTTACGCCAAACATATCGTTTTGCATTGTGGCCAAAAAGTTTGATTTTGGTTTCATCGGACCAGAGCACCTTCTTCCACATGTTTGGTGTGTCTCCCAGGTGTCTTGTGGCAAACTTTAGACGAGACTTTTTATGGATATCTTTGAGAAATGGCTTTCTTCTTCTTGCCACTCTTCCATAAAGGGCAGATTTGTGCAGTGTACGACTGATTGTTGTCCTATGGACAGACTCTCCCACCTCAGCTGTAGTTCTCTGCAGTTCATCCAGAGTGATCATGGGCCTCTTGGCTGCATCTCTGATCAGTCTTCTCCTTGTCTGAGCTGAAAGTTTAGAGGGACAGCCAGGTCTTGGTAGATTTGCAGTGGTCTGATACTCCTTCCATTTCAAAATGATCGCTTGCACAGTGCTCCTTGGGAGGTTTAAAGCTTGGGAAATCTTTTTGTATCCAAATCCGGCTTTAAACTTCTCCACAACAGTATTACGGACCTGCCTGGTGTGTTCCTTGGTCTTCATGATGCTCTCTGCGCTTTCAACAGAACCCTGAGACTATCACAGAGCAGTTGCATTTATACAGAGACTTGATTACACACAGGTGGATTCTATTTATCACCATCAGTCATTTAGGACAACATTGGATCATTCAGAGATCCTCGCTGAACTTCTGGAGTGAGTTTGCTGCACTGAAAGTAAAGGGGCCGAATAATTTTGCACGCACCACTTTTCAGTTTTTTAATTGCTAAAAAAGTTAAAAATATCCAATAGATTTCGTTCCACTTCACAATTGTGTCCCACTTGTTGGTGATTCTTCACAAAAAATTAAAATTTTATATCTTTATGTTTGAAGCCTGAAATGTGGCAAAAGGTTGAAAAGTGCAAGGGGGCCGAATACTTTCGCAAGCCACTGTATATATATATATATATATATATATATATAATAATAATAATTATATATAAAAAAAATAATACTGTAAAAATGAATAAAATAAAAATGAAAAAACTACTGACACCATCCACTGCTCTACTGTCGCTCCTGTGTTCATTCTGCACTGAAGCATAGTAAACTATGGGGCTCCTTAAAAAAAAAAATTAATAAATAATAAAAAGTAATATTGTAAAAAATAAATTTAAAATTATTAAAAAATAAATACATGTTAAAATAATTATATAAAAAAAATAATACTGTAAAAGAGAATACAAAAAATTATAAAAATGAAAAACTACTGACACTATCCACTGCCCTACTGACACCTTCACTGCTCTACTGTCGCTCCTGTATTCATTCTGCACTGAAGCATAGTAAACTATGGGGCTCCTAAAAAAAAATTGTAAAATAAATAATAAAAAGTAATATCATAAAAAATAATTTAAAATTATAAAAAATAAAATAAAACCATAATTATAAAAAAAATACTGTAAAAAATAATTAAAAAAAAAAATCTAAAAATAAAAAACTACTGGCACCAATCACTGCTCTAGTGACACTGTCCATTGCTCTGTTGATACACACACATGCGTGTGTTTGTGCTCTGGGGTGTACACCCTAATTCAATAGGCTGCAGACACCAATGCATTTACCACTGACAGGGGTGCTTACAATGATCTGCTTTTATTTATTCATATAAAACCACCCAAAAGAAAAAAAAACAGTTTGCTGTAACTGCTTTATAAAGTGTGAGCTGGAGTTTGGCTTCTATTTGTTAGTGTATCTAAATCTGCTAGCACATTTAACACCCCCCTCCCCCCCAGACTGACAGTGTTGCTGTCCAAAGGTGCCCCCGTGCTCCTTCATCCAGAGTGGTGGTGCTCCGATTTAGGAGGTGTGTTACTGGCCAGATCTAAAATAAATAATAAAAAGCAATATTGTAAAAAAAAATTTAAAATAATTAAAAAAATATATATATATATAAAATAATTATATATAAAAAAAATAATACTGTAAAAATGAATAAACTAAAAATGAAAAAACTACTGACACCATCCACTGCCCTACTGGGTTTAATATCCAGTAGGGCCGTTCTGCTGAGAATGACACTGCCGGGGTGGAGGGCCGCCCCCAATAATCTTCCTGAGAGATGATACAATGTGACAGTCTGCTGTGTTACATACATTGTATGTAGTTATTAATTCTCATACGTTCCAGGAACATGTCTCTCACGCGGCGCGTTCTGCGCTCCATCCTTCATATGATTTCTCCCACGGCAGATTTTCATGAATAAATAAAACCTGTTACCTACGCAAGCCAGAATTATTTTATGCACAATAAGCCAAAACGACGTGCAGGAAAACGCAGCGCCCCGTCCCTCTCGCCCCAACCAGGGATGAGTCACAGCGCGCATCAAAGAGAAGCTCCGTCACACCGTCACCAAACACACGGCCGGAGCGAGAAGCCACAGATGGAAGCTGCCATTCACCGTGTGAATAGTAATTCCCCAGAAAAGAACGTTAAGGCTTTAATACATTGTATTTAGAGTACAGTCGTACCTTGGATTACGAGCATAATCCGTTCCAGGAGCATGCTTGTAATCCAAAGCACTCGTATATCAAAGCGAGTTTACCCATAGGAATCAATGGAAACTTAGATCATTCGTTCCAGTATAGTATGCAGTACCGCATGTGGCCAGAGGTGGGGGGGGCGCCGGAGACACCCAGAAACACTCAGAGAAGCTCAGAGACACTCGGAGACACTTGGGAACGGAGTATTTCCCAGTGTCTCTGAGCAGCTGCAAGTGTCACCGGCGCCCCCGCACCTCTGGCCAAATGCAGTACTGCACACCCCAGAGGCTTGAATCCTGTTCGTCTTGCGAAACTCAGATCATTTGTTCCAGTGTCACTGCTAGTGTAAGCAGTACCGCATGTGGCCAGAGGTGGGGGGGCGCCGGAGACACTCGGAGAAGCTTGGAGACACTCGGGAACGGAGTGTTTCTAAATGTCTCTGAGCAACTCTGAGTGTCACCGGCGCTCCCGCACCTCTGGCCGAATGCAGTACTGCACACCCCAGAGGCTTGAATCCTGTTAGTCTTGCGAAACTCGGATCATTGTTCCAGTGTCACTGCTAGTGTTAGCAGTACCGCATGTGGCCAGAGGTGGGGGGGTGCCGGAGATACTCGGAAACACTCGGAGAAGCTCTGAGACACTCGGGAACGGAGTGTTTCCAAGTGTCTCTGAGCAGCTCAGAGTGTCACCGACGCCCCCCGCACCTCTGGCCAAATGCAGTACTGCACACCCCAGAGGCTTGAATCCTGTTCGTCTTCCGAGTCAGGATTTAAAAAAAAAAAGAAACAGCTCGTATTGCGAAACACTCATAAACCGCGTTACTCGCAATCTGAGGTTTTACTGTATTTTTGTCTGAAATACCTCCATCAGAAAATATACCGCAATTTGGCCACTAGATGGAGCTGATCATCATAGGAAGTCATAGTATTAGAGAAAATACGGAAAACTTTGTGCAGCCTTTACAAATGCTTCTGACATTTGCCCCCCCCCCCCCAATGAATGTTTTACAAATAGACCCCTTAAAGTCAATCATAGATCAGATCAGATTCAGATTCTGTGAAGACTCTTTTTCGATCAGATTGTTACATGTACCACCATAGTGCATCACATCACAAGGTATTCTGCCAGGCATAAGCCGGTGGTTTGAGTTTGCAGGATGGGGCCAATTTATCAAACATGTGTTGCTTAGGCTGCACAAAGTATCCTTGTATTTTCTGTAATAATAGGATCTCCTATGATCGTCAGCTCCATCTAGTGGCCAAAATGCTGTATTTAATTTTCTAAAATACCTGAATCAACTAAAGGCCAGTTGTTGGGTTTGCAGGAGGGGGGCCTGGTTACAAAACATTCATTGAATGCATTGGTGTGCGCAGCCTATTGCATTAGGGTGTGCACCCCAGAGCACAAACACACATGCGTTTGTATCAGCAGAGCAGTGGACGGTGTCAGTAGAGCAGTGATTGGTGTCAGTGGGGCAGTGGATGGTGTCAGTAGTTTTTTTATTTTTATATATTTTTTTATTCTTTTTTTACAGTATTATTATTATTTTTTTATAATTATTATTATTATTATTATTATTTTTTTTTTTAATAACTTTAAATTATTTTTTACAATATTACTTTTTATTATTTATTTTACTTTTTTTTTTTTTTTTTAGGAGCCCCATAGTTTACTATACTTCAGTGCAGAATGAACACAGGAGCAATAGTAGAGCAGTGATTGGTGTCAGTAGGGCAGTGGATGGTGTCATTCGTTTTTTATTTTTTATTTTTTTTTAATTCTTTTTTACAATATATTTTTTTTTAATTATTTTTTATTACTTTTTTTTTACTATTTTTTTAGGAGCCCCATTATGGGGTTTTGGTAAAATATCAGTAGGGCAATGGATGGTGTCAGTAGTTTTTTATTTTTAATTTTTTTTAAATTCTTTTTTAAAATATTTTTTTTTAAATTTTTTTTTAGAAAATTATTTTTTATTATTTTTTTTTAGGAGCCCCATTATGGGGTTTTGGTAAAATATCAGTAGGGCAATGGATGGTGTCAGTCGTTTTTTATTTTATTTATTTTTTTAATTCTTTTTTACAATATTTTTTTTTTATTAATATTTTTTAGAAAATTATTTTTTATTACTTTTGTTTTACGATTTTTTTTTAGGAGCCCCATTATGGGGTTTTGGTAAAATATGAAAAGTCTAAACAGACCCCTGATGTCTTACTTTTGGGACAGAGAATAAAACTGAAGACAGATTCCCCAGTCCCTTTCTCTGCAGCCTTGCAGTAAACATAGTTTACTATGCTTCAGTTAGAAATGAAGACAGGAGCGATCGGTACAAATCACTCACTGTGTTCATTCATAAAAGGGAGGGCCGGTTAATGAAATATTTACCAGCCTCTTCCCCGCTCCTGAGAGGAGGGAAGCTGGCAGCACTGCAGGGGGAAGACAGGAAGCAGGGGGAATCGGCAGCGCACGGGGTGATTAGGATGTGCCCAGGCACACCTGACACACCCCGTGCGCACGCCTACGATTGGATGAATGTTACAAGTATTGGCCCAGGGTGCAAGAGGTTTCTCTATAGGTCACTAATACTATGACTTGTGATCATCAGCTCCATCTAGTGACCAAAATACAGTATTTTTTTTAAAATACCTCAATCAACCATAAGCCAGTGGTTGGGTTTGCAGGAGGGACTGTGGTTATAAAACATTCATTGGACGAATGTCACAAGTATTCACAAAGGATGCAAGAGGTTTCTCTATATGTCTCTAGTTCCTATGACTTCCTGTGATCATCAGCTCCACCTGGTGGCCAATATACAGTATTTTTTTTAAACACCTCAATCAACCATAAGCCAGTGGTTGGGTTTGCAGGAGTGGGTCTGGTTATAAAACATTCATTAGACGAATGTCACAAGTATTGGCCCAGGATGCAAGAGGTTTCCCATTAGTTTTCTAACACTATGACTTCCTGTGATCATCAGCTCCATCTAGTGGCCAATATGCAGTATTTTCTTTTTTTTTTTTAAATACCTCAATCAACCATAGGCCAGTGGTTGGGTTTGCAGGAGTGACTGTGGTTATAAAACATCATAGCTCCCAGCTGTCCCTGATTTCGAGGGACTGTCCCTGATTTAGAGAAAAGTCCCTCGTTCCCCCTCATTTGTCCCTCATTTTGGTCTGATCCATATAGTTGTATATCAAATGCACTTTTTATCTTTCAAAAGTGTTTCCCAGCGCTAAACCTTTCATCCAAATTCTAAATCGCTGCATTTGTAAATTTTAAAAGCCGATATAAAGGAATAGTAATCTTAAAAAAAAAAGCTCTTGTGGATTTAATTAACCTTTTGCTTTGGTTAATTCTCCTTTAAGAGGGTGTGGCGGGGGGGGGGGGCGTGTCCTATGCCGACATACATTTGCTAGCAGGTGTCCCTCATTTCCATTTCAAAATGTTGGGAGGTATGTAAAACATTCATTGGATGAATGTCACAAATTGGAGTCATTGGACTTACAAGTATTCACAAAGGATGCAAGAGGTTTCTTTATATGTCTCTAATTCCTATGACTTTCCTTGGATCATCAGCTCCACCTGGTGGACAAAATGCAGTTTTGTTTTTTTTAATACCCCGGTCAACCATGAGCCAGTGGTTGGGTTTGCAGGAGAGGCTGGTGAGAGTGTAAGAGGTAGGGGCTGTGAAGTGTTCTGTAATGGAAGGGGGGGGGGGGGGGGGTTAGTGTAACTTCATGAGCCTGTTTACCAAAGTTGCTAAGGGGTCTAGAAGTAATGTTGTGGTGGGGTGGAGAATATTTGAAGGGTGGGTAAAGGGACAGGTGGTGGTGGGAGGGGGGGCCTTTTGGGACAAGAGTAAGATGGTATAGAGGGGTAAGGGTGGGGTGAGGGAGAGGTAAGGATCAGGGTCCTCTATGCCCATGTCCCAGGGGCCCCTAGGGCCAACCCCCCCCCCCCCTATGTCTAGGTGACAAACAGATTTGTGGTGCAAACCGTTGAGGACGGCAATGCATTATGTAATGAAGGGGAGGACTCGTGGTGCATTTGTATAAACTGCAATTAGACCTCCATTCTTCTTATATGGGGGGCAGAAATTCAACTTTGACAGGTTCTCTTTATAATAATTGTATTACATACAGCAGGGAATAAGACCTGGACTACCTGGACTAATGTTTGCTCTGTCTTCATTTTCTCTTGCAGTTTATTTATGATGAAGTTATAGTCTGGTAAGTCTCCTATATTAAAGGTCCTCAGACATCCGTACATTGATACCCCCCGGGGGAGGTTTATAAAAATCTAAATATATATATATACTGCTCCGTATACTTTATTTTTACCGGTATGTTAAAAAATCTATTCTACTGTCCTGGAAAGGTGCACAGACCTCTTTGAAATCCCTATGGTTAAAACTCATTAACCCCCCTGGCGGTTTTCCCGAGTGTGGCTCGGGGTAAAATTCAGTCCCATTAGCGGTAACCCCGAGCCACACTCGGGATCGCATTGCAGGATCCTGGGGCGGCGTTACTTACCTTGTCCCCGGGATCCTGCGATGTCCCCCGCAGTGTCCGTGGGCTCCGTCCTCCTCCGAAGCCTCTCCGTGCCAGGCTCCGTTCCCTGCGAGCGTCGCGACGCACGGGGGCGGAGCCTGGCGGCAAATTCAAAAAACTGTAAAAAGCATAACACATACAGTACTGTAATCTTACAGATTACAGTACTGTATGAAATTATTTCACATCCCTTTTGTCCCCAGTGCTTTGTCCTGTGCCCTGCATGCAGTTCTATATTATATATACTGTTCTTTCTGGCTGGAAACTGGAAATTGTCCATAGCAACCAAAAACTGTCCCTTTACGTCAAAAATGGTTTCAGACCAGCTAGAAAACAGCGATAGTAAATTAGAACACTTGCAGAATTGAGCGATAGTGAATCGTGTGGAAATTTATTTTATTATTATTTTATTTTTATTTTTTTAATTATTTATTGTTATTTATTATATTATAATTTATGTTTTTGTGTTTCAAACTTTATCATACCCGGGATATCTACTAGACTCTTTGGACAGATTTAAGTGTGTTATTGTTAAGAATTACAGACCTACAATATAAAACGCCAAATTTCCATGCAAAATAATTGTACCGCTTTCAGCACCTAAAATCCGAAATAATCATACCGCCAGGGAGGTTAATGACTCTATTCCACTATATAAATTAACCTTTGAAATTCGTAAAAGGAATAAAACCTTTCATAAAATTTGGGGTAAATGGTTGGCTAGTCCGTTAACTCTTTCTCAACATTGAACATAATTGATCATTGATGGGCCGTGCCCCAGAGACCTTCACTACAAGGCCCTTTAATATGGTTGTGTTATACAGAGGTGCCTGTATTTGCTATTTTTATTTTTACCAATATCTCAGACCTTTTGTAATGAATTTTGTCTACAATGACTTGTATGATCTAATTGCATGTTAGATGCCACTTTTGTATGACTAATGTATCAGATACTCTTGTGTGTTTTTTTTCTTTTCTTTTATTTGTGATTGTTTTGTGTATGTCGATTTGTGTTGAACCTAAAACCAATAAAAATATCTTTAAAAAAAAAAAATAATATATATATATATATATATATATATATACACGCACACACACTATATTAACAAAAGTATTGGGACGCCTGCCTTTACACACACATGACCTTAAATGACATCCCAGTCTTAGTCTGTAGGGTTCAATATTGAGTTGGCCCACCCTTTGCAGCTATAACAGCTTCAACTCTTCTGGGAAGGCCGTCCACAAGGTTTAATTCATCCCAAAGGTGTTCTATCAGGCTGAGGTCAGGTTCCCCCACCCCAAACTCGCTCATCCAGTGCACAAAGCAAGGTCCAAGCAAGGTCCATATAGACACGGATGAGCGAGTTTGGGGTGGAGGAACTTGACTGCCCTGCACAAAGTCCTGACCTCAACCTGATAGAACACCTTTTGGGATGAATTAGAGCGCAGACTGCGAGCCAGGCCTTCTCGTCCAACATCAGTGCCTGACCTCACAAATGCGCTTTTGGAAGAATGGTCAAACCTTCCCATAGACACACTCCTAAACCTTGTGGACAGCCTTCCCAGAAGAGTTGAAGCTGTTATAGCTGCCAAGGGTGGGCCAACTCAATATTGAACCCTACGGACTAAGACTGGGATGCCATTAAAGTTCATAGGCATGTAAAGGCAGGCGTCCCAATACTTTTGGTAATATAGTGTTTATAAAGTGTAAATAAAGTAAATACATACATTCTTCAGACTTCTCTTCCTTCTTGTACTATGTAAAAACACTGTCTACACATTAGGGGACAGTGTATTACTATGAATACTATGGTATATATCAGGGGTCTCCAAACTTTCTAAACAAAGGGCCAGTTTACTGTCCTTCAGACTTAAGCAGGGCCAGATTGTGGCCATTGGGAGTAGAAAAGGTCCTGACGTCAGTGGGAATAAACAATGCCCCCCATCATTGGTATCAGTGGGGGGAACTGTGCCCCATCATTGGTGTCATTGGGCCCCATTGTTGGTGCCATTGGGAGGAACTGTGCCCCATCTTTGGTGTCATTTGAAAGAACTGTGCCCCTTTACTGGTGTCATTGAGCCCCATTGTTGCTGTCATTGGGAGGAATTGTTCCCCATCATTGGTGTCATTGGGCCCCATTATTGGTGTCATTGGGAGGAATTGTGTCTCATTGTTGGTCTCATTGGAAAGCATTCTCCCCCTTCATTGGTGTCAGTGGTGGGAATTGTGCCCCATTGTTGGTATCAGTGGATTAAAATAGTGCTCCATGGGCCAGAGAAAACTAAGCAAAGGGCCGCATCTGTCCCCCGGGCCACAGTTTGGAGACCACTGGTATATATGATGGAGGCAGATGGCCATTGATCAGTGACAGACGTATGAAGTCATGCCTCCAGTGCTAGTTAAGCCCCACCTTTGACCATTCAGCTCCCACCCCTGCTCTGCTAAGCCCCTCCCCTTTTCCCTGCAGAGTAATGAGCACTCCTGTATGAGCTGTCATTCCTGTCCATGGGTGGGAGGAGCCACTTTTGGACTTGGTGTTGGATTATTATAACAGTACTATTGCTGCCAGGTATATTTCCGGGGATGACGTGCTAGACATATAGTCATATATAGTGTGTATATATGTGTATACAGTATATTATAATTGCTATGCAGAGATTCCTGTTCCCAGTTAATATTAATGATGTTGCTTTTCCCATTTGCAGGTGGGAGAGTCTTATCCTCATAATTATGTACCTCATCTACATTCTTATAATGAAGTAAGTTCTTTTATTTAAAATAGAATTCCAGCCTAACCATAACTAGTCTTAAAAACGCTGTGCCCATTATGAGGGTTCCCACCATCCCTGGGTTGAGTTCCCGGGTTTGTACACCCGCTGTGCCCATTATGAGGGGCTCTCACCATCCCTGTGTTGAGTTCCCGGGTCTGTACACCTGCTGTGCCCATTATGAGGGGTTCCCACCATCCCTGTGCTGAGTTCCCGGGTCTGTACACCTGCTGTGCCCATTATGAGGGGTTCCCACCATCCCTGTGCTGAGTTCCCAGGTCTGTACACCTGCTGTGCCCATTATGAGGGGCTCCCACCATCCCTGTGCTGAGTTCCCGGGTCTGTACACCCGCTGTGCCCATTATGAGGGGCTCCCACCATCCCTGTGCTGAGTTCCCGGGTCTGTACACCTGCTGTGCCCATTATGAGGGTTCCCACCATCCCTGTGCTGAGTTCCCGGGTCTGTACACCTGCTGTGCCCATTATGAGGGGTTCCCACCATCCCTGTGCTGAGTTCCTGGGTCTGTACACCCGCTGTGCCCATTATGAGGGGTTCCCACCATCCCTGTGCTGAGTTCTCGGGTCTGTACACCTGCTGTGCCCATTATGAGGGGTTCCCACCATCCCTGTGCTGAGTTCCCGGGTCTGTACACCCGCTGTGCCCATTATGAGGGGTTCCCACCATCCCTGTGCTGAGTTCCCGGGTCTGTACACCTGCTGTGCCCATTATGAGGGGTTCCCACCATCCCTGTGCTGAGTTCCCGGGTCTGTACACCCGCTGTGCCCATTATGAGGGGTTCCCACCATCCCTGTGCTGAGTTCCCGGGTCTGTACACCCGCTGCGCCCATTATGAGGGGTTCCCACCATCCCTGTGCTGAGTTCCCGGGTCTGTACACCTACTGTGCCCATTATGAGGGGTTCCCACCATCCCTGTGCTGAGTCCCCGGGTCTGGGTAACCCCAATCAGACTAAAACATCAAAATAGGCATTTTGGTTGGAGTTTGGATCTCATTCTATCATCTATTCCATAAATATCCACCACTGAGAGTTTTTCGACTATATAAAGTAACTCTTCTATGGGAATTGTTCTTGGGTTTAAGGGGGGGGGGGGGGGGGTGGGTTGGAGGGGGAGGGGAGAAGATGACATCAGTGAGAAGTGAGGGATACGTCTCATTTCAGCTTGAAACCGTAACCGCCGATTATGTCATAACAGAGCGTAAGAGGCTTCTCCGGGTTTAATTCTGTGCGCGGCTAAACCAGCCACCCTTCATGTGCCGCAGAGCCCGAGAACCTTCCAGGACACAGGCCAAGCCGGATTATACGGAGTACATGCTGGACAAAACTATCTTTAGAACTTTCCATCATTTCCACTTCTTTGTTCTATTCTATTATAAGATAATTCCACAATACTTACATCACACATGGGGGGGGGGAGGGTGAATGTGACTTTCACCAAACATTCACTGTCATATAACACACAACAGAGAATATTTAGTGAATGTCAGATTTTCTGCTTCATAAATATGTTATTTAAAGTGGCAGTGAACCCCAAATCTCCCCCTAAGCAATCGCCCTAAATTTTTCTCAAAAGTCAAAAAGAATATAAATCCACTTTGTGTGCACCAAAAACCTGTGCAAACTCAGATATTACCTTGCAAAAGTAGCAGTGACATCATCACTGTGCTGTACATAGCCTGTGCAGAGAGCAGAGCTGTGGGAGGGGCCCAGCGGGCTCCACCCACTACAGAAAACGACAGGAGGGGGGGTGGAGACAACACCAGCCGTCCTGCACAAGGAGAGAGGGTAGAGCTGTGGGAGAGTGCCAGTAGGCTCCACCCACTACAGAAAACTACAGAAGGGGGTGGAGACAACACCAGTCGTCCTGCACTAGGAGAGAGAGTAGAGCTGTGGGAGGGGCCCAGCGGGCTCCACCCACTACAGAAAACAACAGGAAGGGGGCGGAGACAACACCAGTCGTCCTGCACAAGGAGAGAGAGCAGAGCTGTGGGAGGGCCCAGTAGGCTCCACCCACTACAGAAAACTACAGAAGGGGGCGGAGACAAGACCAGTCCTCCTGCACAAGGAGAGAGAGCAGCAGTGAGCGGTCTTTATTACAGGAAGACTCACACTGGATTACTGCACAGATCTGGAAGAAATACACAAAGATCACCGAGATTCCAGAAGAAGACACATGACCAATGGATTCAGAGGATATGTACTTATCCCGGAGTTCAGCTTTGAAGTAAAAACTAAAGAAAACACTTTTTTTCATTTTGGATAGATGATTAATTATTATCTGGTATTAGAGCGCCCTCTACACCTAATCTCACTAGTAATTTGAGTAGTATATATCTACCTAATTAGAGGAGCAGCCGTCTTTATATTATTATTAGTTGTTTAATCATTGTTTAAGTCAGGTTGGTGCGAAGTACACATTTTTTGTCAGTTTATACAGACAGCCCCCTCCAGGGCGGATTACACCCGTGTCCCCCCTTCTCGCTCCTGGTGGTGGAGGGGTTAACAGCGAGGGGCCTGATTAGGAGTGGATGTTATAGCATCTGAAAGTGTGAGCGCTGCACGCCCGTCTACTGAGGGGATAAGCGCTGGTAATCTCTGCCGACCAATCAGAGGCCAGTGCGTGCGATCATGTGATTATTACCTAAGATTAGACACGTCGTATTCCTTGAGTACAGAATTAATCCTCACCGGTTACATCGTCCAATGTCTTCATTCCAATGTAGCATTATCTATCTATCTATCTATCTATCTATCTATCTATCTATCTATCTATCTATCTATCTATCTATCTATCTAACTAAGAGAGAAAGATAACCAATAGAGAAAAAGATAGAGATAGTTAATCAGATAGATTGATAGAGAGAGAGAGAGGAAGCAGTAGATATCTCTTTCTCTCCCTCTTTCTCTATCTATCTCATATCTATCTATCTATCTATCTATCTATCTATCTATCTATCTATCTATCTATCTATCTATCTCTATCTTTTTCTCTATTGGTTATCTTTCTCTCTCAAATAGATAGATAGAAAATATAGAAAGAGAGAGAGAGAAAGAGGTAGATATCTATCTCCCTCTTTCTCTCTCTATCTTTTTCTTTATTGATTATCTTCCTCTCTCAATTAGATAGATAGATAGATAGATAGATAGATAGATAGATAGATAGATAGAAAAGTATAGAAAGAGAGAGAGAGAGAGAAAGCGGTATCTATCTATCTATTTCTTTCTTTCTTTCTCTCTCTCTCTTTATCATTTTCTTTAGTGATTATTGCTCTCTCAATTATCTATCTATCTATCTGTCTATTTGTTAAAGTAAAATATTTAGTTCTGTAACCTCCTATGTCTGGATGCGAATTAAAATTCTTTTGCATAAAACGTGTATTTCGGGCTCTCTGGTCCTTCCATGTGTGGTGTGATAAGTTGGAGGAAGATGAAGGATTTTTCTCTCCCTGTGTCTGCAATTGAATACATAATAAATTGCTGCTGATATGATATTCTATTGGATAGACGTTCATATTGTAGGGCCCACCAACAAACAGATCGTAGTGCACTCCTGCCCCCTGCTGGCAGCAGATTTTTTTTTTTATTCCAAAAAAATGTTACCTTCAGCTGTAGTGTCTCTGAAATACCCATGTGACAGGTGACAGGGTGACAGGGTGACAGGTGATGGGGTGACAACGTGTGATGACAGGGATAGAGTATTGTCACCTTAAAACATGAAGTGCCTGAACAAGGACCTTCACATCAGGACCCTCAACCAAGGAGATCACAATGAAAGCTGCACAATTGATAAACTTGATATTGACTATTGACATGTTTAAAGAGATATCACACCCTCAGATTTATAAGCAACCGATTTAATCACTTACTGAGTATGCACTTTCTTTAGTGATTGTAAAGGAATTTAAAAAAAAAAAATTTACAAACATGTTATACTTACTTGCTCTGTGTAATGGTTTTGCACAGATCAGCCCCGATCCTCCTCTTCTGGGGTCCCCGTCGGTGCTCTCCTAGAATAATACTACCCCCTGCTGCCCCCCCCCCAAATTTCCCCTTCCAACACAAATCCCCTCCTCCCAATCTCCTTGTGCGCCCCCTCTCCCCCCCTCACATGATACCATAGTGCCCAGGGCAAGCGCCCCTCCTGCCCACCACTTGTCCCGGCCCTGATTGGAAGTATTCAGCTAAGAAACAGCCAAGGGTTCAATAATGCTTTAAAGCTTTTATGAGATTTCATGCCGCGTACACACGGTCGTACTTTTCGTCTACAAAAGTCAGACAGCCTTTCCGACAGACTTCCGGCAGACTTTCGGTGGACTTGCGGCGGACTTGCGGCCTACTTTCTAACGAACGGACTTGCCTACACACGACCACACAAAAGTCGGTCGGATTCGTACGTGATGACGTACACCGGACTAAAATAAGGAAGTTCATAGCCAGTAGCCAATAGGTGCCCTAGCGTGGCTTTTTGTCCGTCGGACTAGCACACAGACGAGCGGATTTCGGGGTCCGTCGTAGTTACGAAGTAAAGTTTTGAAGCATGTTTCAAATCTAAAGTACGTCGGATTTGAGGCTAAAAAAGTCAGTTGAAAGTCCGGAGAAGCCCACACACGATCGGATTACCAGCCAGCTTTAGTCCGTCAGCGTCCGTTGGACTTTTGTAGACGAAAAGTACGACCGTGTGTACGCGGCATTAGTCTTTTAAATTCTATATATCAATCGATACTTTATTGCAGACTATGAAGAGCTATTTGATGGGTGCAGACTCCTTCCCTCTCAGTGGGTCCCTGGAATCTCTCACTCCTTCTTCTCCTTCCATAGATACAATATGAAGATGCAGCACTTTTTTACCATCAAGCGGAAAAACCTGGGGAACGGCACGGTCGGCAACGAGCTGCAGGATGGTAATGTGTATTGTGACCCTGTGTGTGACGACCCCTCCGTCCCCCTCCTGTGGAAAGGTAAGACTAAGCAGACACGAGGAAAGAGCTCGCCACTACCACAAAGAATTAATTCCTTAGAAAATTCAGCAGAGATACAGTGTGTTTGTTTATTGGCCCTGATGAAGGGGGATGCAGATCCCTGAAACGCGTCGTTTTCTCCGGAATCTTCAATTAATAGTTCAGTTTCATTAAAGTGGTTATAAACTCCTACATATACCCAGTGAAGTGACCAGTGGCGGCCCGTAATGCAGGGGCGCCGCCCCCTATCCATGCGCCCCGCCCCCTAATCTACATGCAGGGCGCCGGACACATGGATTCCAATGTTTTTTTTGAAGCACGTGATTAGAGCCACTCTAATAAGCTTGAAAAAAGGGGGTGCACTGCGCCCCAAGCCCACCCAGTTGTATGACAATAGCGAATAAATATTCACTATTGTCACACTGATTCTCCTCCCGGCCAACCAGGAAGCAGGTCCCGAGACCTGTTTCCCAAATGGCTGAAAGGAGAAGCGATCCTATTGGCCTAGGAGGAAGGAGGAGACACACGACCACCTGTCGCCTGGAGGGAAGCACTGTCCGCACCATAGATGGGGTAAGTGCGGGGCTGATAACCGACTGGGGGGGGGGTGCATTATTTGCACCCCCCCCCCCAAAAAAAATATACGACCGGCCGACACTTTTAGTGACTATCCTCAGGTGATACACAGGGATTAAACAAATCATCCTACATAAGTTGTACTGGTTTATCTACAGTTTTCTTTCCCCTACATCCCTTCACAGTGCAGACTTGACACAGATCTCCCAGCTCTGAGAAGAAGGGACAGGGAGCTGACGTTACCTCAGTAAAGAGAGCTCTGAGAGCTGATTGGAGAGAAGGGACACCCCCCCCCCTTCACACAGGAACAGGAGCTGAGGCTGTCAATCACAGGCTGTGTGTTGGAGCTCCCTCCCCTGTCACCTTTTTTTCTCTTGGTGTCAGGAGAACTTGTCAGTAGTGACTCCTGCTGATAGCAGAGGAAGGAGGCAGCAGATAGGAATGACACCCAGAGCCATTTCACACCATGGAACTGCAGTCTGGATGTGTTGTGTCCAGTGTGTTGTGTTTTTGATGTGCAGTCCAGTACATCCCCCCCCCCCTCTTTTTTTCTTAGGGCTGGTGTTCACACCATAAAAGTGCACTCCAGATCCGTCCTGCGTTTCTGCATCTGCATTTTTGCATGCACGTTTTTGATGTGTTCCAGTGCGTTTGTGATGCGTCTTACTGCGTTCCAGTACAGTCCATTGCAGGAAAAATGCAGCATGTTTTACTCTTTTTTTTATAAGGCAAAAGAGAGGGGTAGTGGGACTTTAAATGAGGCATGGGTAGGTCTTTGAAAAAGTCTAGGATACCTTATATTAAATTAACTATCACCACCCCTTGAGGGGCTTATAAGCTGTATAGCCATAGAGAAATGCTAATCAAAGAAATGCATAGACATCAGTTCATGAGTAATATAATAATAATAATATAATGCATCATAATATACAATACATAAATCATGCACATTAAGGCATAATAAAAATAGTAGTCATGTTGATAGAAACGTTGTTTATAAACGCTGTTTGAAAATAATTGATACAAGCAATCACAGTTCTAAAATGGGTATACAAAAAAGGTGAACAAGGTATTCCGAATAACAATGTTAGTAAGTATAAATGGTATACGATAGAATTCATAGATGAACCAAACTTGAAATGGCAACCCTGAGTGTAGACTCTACGCGTTTCATGGCGTTTAAAGCCAATCATCAGGAGTGGGATGCATCAAGAGATGACTAGAAAAATAAATAAAACAAATCAATAAGTAGATCATTGGAGTCTCGATTAAAATCATGCTTACACAAGGTAAAGCAGGTATTTTAGAATATATAAATGCACATTACCTTTTGGCAACAACCCAGTACATAACCCAACAGTCCAATTGTGGAATAATGAAGGTGGCCCTGAGAGAGCTGTCTCCCCCGGGGTTGAGGCCAAGAACACACAAGGCTAAACCCCAAACCGGAAGTCTCCATGGGGGCTGGAGAATCGGAGAGGGGGTAGAGAGGAACAGCAGCCAGGGAGAGAGCCAGACAGCCAAAACACACTTCCAAAGTAGGAGGCATACATGTATGGGCCACAGATGAAGTTCTGCAATAAATGAAAGAAAAAGAATAATGAGGAGGAGATGTGTAACAAAGAGATGGGGATGAGTGTGTCAAAAAAAATAAATAAAAAAAATAAAAAAAATAAAAAAGGAAATAGAACAATGTTGTGAATGAAGGAAAGTAAAATGTAAAACCAAGCTGGCACTAGAGTGTATGTCTGACACCTGCCCCAAAAGTAACTGGGTGGTGAGAACCAACAAACAAAAGATATATATAAATAATGTATACTAGCATGTTGCCAATGTATTGGTATTTAAATGAGAGGCATAAAAATAAATAATGCACACCTGTATAAAGAGAAATCAAGCATGATGTGAATAGGTGTGTGATAGTGAAGAGGGGAAGAGAAACAGCCTGATTACCTGAGGTGTGGATGAAGACCCATATATCCTCTCCTCCTGAGAAAAAGTGTGGAATGAACTGCCGGCTCATCCCGACCTTTGTATCCTCAGCCTAGGGGCGTGTCCCAGCCAACGTCATGCAATCACGTTTGGCCAAAGAAATAGACGGGGCAGACAACCAACTGAGGCACAGAGATCTCAGCAGCAGTTCATCCCCGCCCATCAAGCCTAAGTGAGATGGAGGGAGCATAAACGCAGGTCGGCATCGGAAGGACACCGCACCTGCGGCATGCTGGGCATGACGCCGATGCGCCAAGATCCAGCCCTGCCCCCATCGCTGAAGAGATGGGTGGGGGGAGAAGGAGCTGGGCGCATCGCAACCCCGGGGGAAGAGAGATCAATCAAAACGGACCACCCACCCTGTGGGTGGGGCGTGCCAAACAGGCAATGGAAAAAACAAAAAACAAGAGGAAGAGATAAAGAATGGGCTGTATCTCTGAACTAACAGAGGGTAGAGACTAAATTGAAATAACCAGTGATCCAGAGAACGAGTAGGTTACTGAATGGACCAAATGAAGAGGAAATAAGAAAGCGGATACTTTCCAATGCATTTTTGATGCAGAGAAAGAAAACACACTGGACTGCATGTGGTGTGAACTGGCCCTCAGTCCTCTGGAGTGAGACAAGTAAACACTATAGAAGGATATGCTTTGTTCATATTTCCTGTCCTAACGTTCACTTGGAGAGAAAATGGCCCTAATAACATTTGATTTTGCCCTCATTCGTACGAATGTACATGCAGTTTTGCAGCTCTGTCATTCATTCACACAGAATAAGGTGAATCAGGAAAATACCGTTATGGCCACAAGATGGAGCTGAAGATCACAATAAGTGTTAATTTGCTATGATCATCAGCTCCATCTAGTGGCCATAACATGGTATTTTTTTAATTCATTTGCTTTTGCCCTTATTCGTATGAATGTACATGCAGTTTTCCAGCTCTGTCATTCATTCACACAGAATAGAGTGAATCAGGAAATACCCCATTATGGCCACTAGATGGAGGTGACAATCTCAATCAGTTTTCATTTTCTATGATCATCCGTTCCAGCCCTCAAATTTTCCACTCGCCTACTCTCATTTTGCGAGTGGAAAATGAGGGCTGGCGAGCATGGGCTGCCTCGGATTGAACGGGAGCTGTTCTCCCAGCCAGGGAAAGAGAGGAGAGGAAGAGTCGAGCTGGTCGATCATCAGAGAGTGGGGATTGCTCGCTGTAACAGCTGCACCGCTCACGTCACACAGTCTGACCTCCTCGCCCTGTGCCACTCACAGCACACAGTCTGACCTCCTCACCCTGTGCTGCTCACGTCAGACAGTTCCACCTCCTCACCCTGCAACCACTCATGGCACACAGTCCCGCCTCCTCGCCCGGTGCATGTGATATACAAAACACCGGTCCAATCCTGGGAGGCGCCGGGCGAGGAGGCGGGACGGTGTGACGTGAGCGGCGCCGGGCGAGGAGGCGGGCCTGTTTAATTTTACATGAGCGGCGCAGGGCGAGGAGGTGGGACTTTTAGGACGTGAGTGGCGTCAGGAACCCAGCAATTCAAATGAAAGCTGTTACAGCAAGTAATCCCTGCTCTCTGATGATCGGCCAGCTCGACTCTTCCGATGCACAGGTGAGACTGTACTGACGGGCACAGGTGAGACTGCACTGACAGGCACAGGTAAGACTGTACTGAAGGGCACAGGTGAAGCTGTACTGACGGGCACAGGTGAGACTGTACTGATGGGCACAGGTGAGGCTGTATTGACAAGCACAGGTGAGACTGTACTGATGGGCACAGGTGAGGCTGTATTGACAAGCACAGGTGAGACTGTATTGACGGGCACAGGTGAGACTGTACTGACGGGCACAGGTGAGGCTGTATTGATTGGCACAGGTGAGACTGTACTGACGGGCACAGGTGAAGCTGTACTGACGGGCACAGGTAAGACTGTACTGACAGGCACAGATGAGGATGTACTGACAGGCACAGGTGAGACTGTATTGACAGGCACAGGTGAGACTGTATTGACAGGCACAGGTGCAACTGTATTGACGGGCACAGGTGCAACTGTACTGACTGGCACAGGTGAGACTGTACTGACTGGCACAGGTGAGGCTGTATTGATGGGCACAGGTGAGACTGTACTGGTGGGCACAGGTGAGGCTGTATTGATGGGCACAGGTGAGACTGTATTGATGGTCACAGATGAGACTGTACTGACGAGCACAGGTGAGGCTGTACTGACGGGCATAGGTGAGGCTGTATTGAGGGCACAGGTGAGACTGTATTGACGGGCACAGGTGAGACTGTATTGATGGGCACAGGTGAGACTGCATTGATGGGCACAGGTGAGGCTGTATTGAGGGCACAGGTGAGACTGTATTGATGGGCACAGGTGAGACTGTATTGATGGGCACAGGTGAGACTGCATTGATGGGCACAGGTGAGGCTGTATTGACGGGCACAGGTGAGGCTGTACTGATGGCACTGGTCACGCTGTATTTTTGGGCATTAGTGAGGCTGCACTGATGGGCACTGATAAAGTTGTTAATAATTATTTTTGTAATTTAATTCTGCATAAAACATTAAAGTGTCATTTCATGAGATAATTTATAAGGGCGTGCTCAGGGGCGGGGCATGGTAGGGGCTGGGTGGGGCAACCGGTGGCGAGAAATCCTTAAGGCCTGGCTAGTAGCTCAGGACTTGAAACTTTGAGCCCTGATCAGCTCCATCTAGTGGCCATAGCGTGGTACTTTTCTGATTCACTTTATTCTGCATGAAGGTAGACATTTGACCTAGAGAGAATATGGCCCTAATAACATTTCATTTTGCCCCCATTTGTACAGAATTAATGTACAAGCAGTTTTACAGGTTGACCAGACCTCTTATTCATTCATACAGAATAGAGTGACTGAGGAATGTAGGGAGATAAGGGGAGCGGTGGAGCACAGTCTGTAGATACTCCCATAAGAGGAGGCGGCGGCAATGACATGCAGGATGAACAGCTCTCTTATTCATTCATATAGAACGGCTGAGTCAGGAATATACAGCATTGTGGCCACAAGATGGAGCTGACGATCACAGTAAGTATTCATTTCAAATGATCATCAGCTCCATCTAGTGGCCAAAACATTGTATTTTCCTGAATCACTCTATTCTGTATGAACAAATGACATTCGACCTGGAGAGAAAATGAGCCTAATAACATTTGATGTTGCCCAGGATGATAATCTCTGCAATAGTTTTTTTTTATTATAAATGCATCCCAAAGTATTTAGTGATGGATGTGTTTTCCCTTCGCTGTGTCACGGATGGTCCCCAAAGCAGGACAGGCAGATCCTGTTATCTCTGTGTGTGACAGTTCCCACTGGGGGATGGTACACAAACACAACGCCGTCACCTCCGTTTTGCCAATCGCAAGCAAATTCTCAGCGATTTCACAAGAATGAGTGGGGAGCGTGATCTGCAAATAGAACATAAAGTAGGAAGTTGGCTTTTGCAGAGTTATCAAAAGTTGTATCAGAAGTCACGGGCCCTCATGGCAGTGAGTAATTGGATCAGGGGCCCCGGATGTGACGCACGTCCGGCTTCCTATGGATTTTACATCTCTCTTACAATGAGTTACATCTCAGCTGAATGTCTCTAGTTGTATCGAATAATTTTAATGTTTTATTGACCATTTTCTATGTACAGTTCATACTTATAATAGATGTGGTGTTTGTTCATTACATGGGCAGCCTCGGCTTCCTGCTTATTTCTCCTGTGCAGTGACTGCACTTTGCTGCTCCTCTGTCCCGTGTCTATTGCTGACCGCACTCTTCGGAGGTCTTTCCATGTCTAATATGTTTATTCTTATAAGTGGCGGCAGTAAAGTGGGCTTTATTGCACACGTGCATCCACTGCGCGCTCCCAGCTCACTGACCGAGCTGTCACCAACACCTCTAAGTCATGGCTTCTGATCATGTGACCACTCTGAGAGCCAATCACACGGCTTCTGGTCGGGAGCCAGCAGGATGGACTCCTGATCATGTGGCCTCTCTGAGAGCCAATCGCACGGCTTCTGGTCGGGAGCCAGCAGGATGGACTCCTGATCATGTGGCCGCTCTGAGAGCCAATCGCATGGCTTCTGGTCGGGAGCCAGCAGGATGGCCTTCTGATCATGTTACCACTCTGAGAGCCAATCGCACGGCTTCTGGTCAGGAGCTAGAAGGATGGCCTTCTGATCATGTGGCTACTCTGAGAGCCAATCGCATGGCTTCTGATCATGTGGCCACTCTTAAAGCCAATCACATGGCTTCTGATCATGTGGCCAATCTGAGAGCCAATCTCATGGCTTCTGGTCGGGAGCTAGCAGGATGGACTCCTGATCATGTGGCCACTCTGAGAGCCAATCTCACAGCTTCTGATCATGTGGCCACTCTGAGAGCCAATTGCATGGCTTCTGATCATGTGGCCACTCTGAGAGCCAATCACATGGCTTCTGATCATGTGGCCACTCTGGGAGCCAATCGCATGGCTTCTGATCATGTGGCCAATTTGAGAGCCAATCGCATGGCTTCTGATCATGTGGCCAATTTGAGAGCCAATTGCATGACTTCTGATCATGTGGCCACTCAGAGCCAATCGCACGGCTTCTGATCAGGAGCCAGCAGGATGGACTCCTGATCATGTGGCCACTCTGAGAGCCAATCTCACGGCTTCTGATCATGTGGCCACTCTGAGAGCCAATCGCACGGCTTTTGGTCAGGAGCTAGAAGGATGGCCTTCTGATCATGTGGCCACTCTGAGAGCCAATCTCACAGCTTCTGATCATATGGCCACTCTGAGAGCCAATCACATGGCTTCTGATCATGTGGCCACGCTGAGAGCCAATCGCATGGCTTCTGATCATGTGGCCACTCTGAGAGCCAATCTCATGGCTTCTGATCATGTGGCCAATCTGAGAGCCAATCACATGGCTTCTGGTCAGGAGCCAGCAGGATAGGCTCCTGATCATGCGACCACTCTAAAAGACCAACCAAAGAAGTCACTTGATAGTGAAGGCATTAAGGTACCCCTGATGACGTCAGTTGTGACGAAACGGCCGTAGGGTCACAACATTGCACGCACCGCGCATGCGCGATTTTAAAATAAACGGCGGTAGTGTCGTTTTTTACCTTGCTCTTCCTTTTGTTATTTTAAACGTTTATTTTGCCAATAAAAAGAAAACCAAAAGTTATCTGCACCAGCGGAGCATCTCCTTTTTTTGTTTCTTTTGGCATGATAACTACTCCTTTTTGCATTGGATCTGTGGAAGATCTCAAGTTTGCCCCATGAGAGGATAGGACTCAGGAGAACATCTATAGCGGTTGTTGGCTGGTCGGCTATCTGGCAAGGATCCCTGACGCACCAATCCATCGGTGGCCCTTGGAATATCCCTGTGGCGGTTTCAGCATATCTACTAAGCCTGTTTTGACCCCCCTGAGTAAGGGCGGTCGCAGGCTTTCTGGTAAGCCTTTCATTCTTCTATTCGGTGGTGGGCAACATGGAACATTGAAGAATGTACCCCTGAAATCTACACTTGTATCAAATACACTGTTGTGGACGTTTATGTGTTTTCTTAAGTTTTTTATAAGGAAAGACTCCTTTTTTGTTTATGTGTTCACGTTTCAAGAAACACTTCACATAACTAACACGTATGACTGTATCACTGTTTTTAATTTTCCTTATTAATCTAATAATTTGTTTATCAAATTTCATAATTCACTTCACATGTCCAGCGCTGCACTTTCCAAATTATATCTTGTTTTTTGTGCCCTCATATCGGGGTTATAGTGTACAGCAGCAGGATTTTTCCTCATTTTTTCACAATTTTATATGCACCTAGCGCAATTTCTTTTCCTTTAATTTTTTATTAAGGACTACATGATCCCTTAGGGCACATTCCAACGCGTGGCCAGACAGTGCTAAAAGCAGTTATAGTACCCCCCTCCCCCCCGACTGCCCACTTAAACAAAGACATGCAGCGGCTCAGGGCTGTACACGTGCTGCAGCTGCGATGCTTTGCTTTTCGGCAAAAATGAAGCCCCCTCCCTGTCATTGAAGTCCTGAAGGCTGCGCCACAACTGCCCTGCAACCGCATGCAATGCACGCAGTTGGGGCGCAGTGGTTTGAGCTTCAGTAGGTACTTTACCTGGTCTGCAAGCTGGTTGCCTGTAGACAGATAATAGTAATACAAAGTAACTGTAATGAATCCAGCAGGGGGCGTCATTCTGCACTTGTTCTGATAGTTGCTGCTTACATGTCTGTATGGCTATCCTTTATGGACAGCTAATAAGACATTTAAAGCAGACCTTACATTAAAATGCAACGCCTTTTTTTTTTTTTTTTTTTTTTTTTTTTTTAGAAACCCCATGTAAAAAATAAACAACAGGGCATGCCACAAGTTTTGTATTGCACGGTGCATTGCACTGACAGAGAAACACCCATACAGGGTCAGTGACATGATTGAAAACATAAAAAAAATATATATATAGCGCACTACTCCCTTGCAGTGCTGTTCTTTACCTTTTTGTCAATGACCCCCGATCTTCCTTCCCATGCAACTTTAAAACATCAGACAGTCTTTGTATTTTATAAAACTTTATTCTCGAACTCTGGTTGAGATAACAAATGAATAGAGGATATGAGACGCCTCTATAAATTCTGGTTCCTGATCTTGTGTACTTCCCATTTGTGAACTGACCAGCATCACTCTGAATAATGCTGTGGATAAAAGATTCCCAAGTCTCAGGCCTCCACCGCCTAATTCTGGACTCTTGAAATCAATCCCTGTCAATTCTGGGTAGTGTCCCTTGCTAGGTCCTTAGACATATAGCAAGTTTATGGATAAGCACCACTGGGTTGCACTCCCTTTGCTCACTCCCAATCAACAGTCCATGTTACTCACAGAAAGTCAATTCCCAGTTTCCTCTGTCCGCTTTGCTCCTACTTCTTCCTCCTCATGGTGAAGTGGCGCATCCAAGGCTGGGGCGCCCCGTTTCTCCTCTGGTTTACATGATGACTTCTGCTCCTGCTATCTGGTGCCGGGGTCTCTGAACCACCCAGGCCTTCAAGCCTCCTCTTACTGCACCCGAACTTCTCCTGCTTTCCAGCACTGGGGTCTCTGAACCACGCAGGCCTTCAAGCCTCCTCCTCCTGCACCCAAACTTCTCCAGCTTTCCAGCACTGGGGTCTCTGAACCATCCAGGCCTTCAAGCCTCCTCCTCCTGCACCCAAACTTCTCCTGCTTTCCAGCACTGGGGTCTCTGAACCATCCAGGCCTTCAGGCCTCCTCCTCCTGCACCCAAACTTCTCCTGCTTTCCAGCACTGGGGTCTCTGAACCATCCAGGCCTTCAGGCCTCCTCCTCCTGCACCCAAACTTCTCCTGCTTTCCAGCACTGGGGTCTCTGAACCACGCAGGCCTTCAAGCCTCCTGCACCCAAACTTCTCCTGCTTTCCAGCACTGGGGTCTCTGAACCATCCAGGCCTTCAGGCCTCCTCCTCCTGCACCTTACATGGTTCCAACTCCTGATTCTCCTCAATCTCCTCCCAGGAAGCACGTGACCCCAGCTTATATGCGAGTCCTGCCCCTGCCAATACAATTTAATGATTGGTCCAGAGCTCTCCATACAAGCTGCCTGCCACTCAGGTCCCAAATCCTGCCTCCCTTCCAGAACATTTCCACTGGAAGGATGAGGGGACTTCCTTGAGCCAGAGTGTAGGTGACCACACACCCCTCTATTCTAACACTCACACCCTCAAATAAACAACCAGGCCTAAGGAAAAAATGCAAAACCTTGGCCAAATTTACCTATCACTAATTATAGAAACACACTAAGCACCCACCTGAATGGGGTGGGCGCTACATATATATATATATATATATATATATATATATATATATATATATATATATATATATATATATATATATATATTATATATATATATATATTATATATATATAGGGAAAATAATGATATATAGTGGGGGAAATAATTATTTGATCCCCTGCAGATTGTAAGTGGGGAAACTTACACAAAGAAAGGGTCTATCATTTTTTTATCATAGGTGTATTTAAAATGATAGAGACAGAATATGAACCAAAAATCCAGAAACAAACACATGATACAAATGTTATAAATGGAGTTGCAGTTCAGTTAGTAAATTAAAGTATTTGATCCCCAAGCAAAACATGACTTAGTACTTGGTGGAGAAACCCTTGTTGGCAAGCACAGGAGGTAAGACTTTTCTTGTAGTTGGTGACCAGGTTTGCACACATCTCAGGAGGGATTTTGGTCCACTCTTCTTTACAGATCTTCTCTAAATCCTTAAGGTTTCTTGGCTTTCAGCTCCCTCCATAAATAGGATTAAGGTCTGGAGACTGGCTAGGCCACTCCATGACCTTAATTTGCTTCTTCTTGAGCCACTCATTTGTTCCCGTGGTGGTATGTTTTGGGTCAATATCATGCTGGAAGACCCATCCATGACCCATCTTCAGTGTTCTGGCTGAGGGAACAAGGTTCTCATCCAAGATTTTACAATACATGGCCCCGTCCATTGGCCCCTCAATGCAGCAAAGTCAGCCTGTACCTTTAGCAGAGAAACAGCCCCAAAGCATCATGTTTCCACCTTCGTGCTTGACTGTAGGGATGGTGTTCTTAGGGTCATTGTCAGCATTTTTCTTCCTCCAAACACGGCGAGTCGAATTAAGTCCAAAGAGCTCAATTTTGGACTCATCTGACCACAGCACTTTCTCCCCAATCCTTCTCTGAATCATTTAGATGTTCATTGGCAAACTTCAGAAGGGCCTGTACATGTGTCTTCTTGAGGAGGGGGACCTTGTGGGTGCTGCAGAATATCAATCCATGGCGGTGTATTGTGTTACCAATGGTTTGTTTGGTGACTGTGGTCCCAACTGCCTTAAGATCATTGACAAGTTGCTCTCGTGTGATTCCTCACTTTTCTCATGATCATCCTTACCCCATGAGGTGAAACCTTCCATAGAGCTCCAGACCGAGAGCGATTGATGGTTATTTTGCATTTCATCCATCCAATATTCTCTCCAACAATTGTCTCCTTCTCATCAGGCTGATGGTCTTGTAGCCCATTCCAGCCTTGTTCCAGGCTCTTCTGGGGAAGAGCCTGGAACCTTCCTTCCAGGGAAGGTCCACAAGGTTTAGGAGTGTGTCTATTGGGATGTTTGAACTAAGGGGCCAAGCCCGACCCCATGAAAAACAACCCTACACCATAATCCCCCCTCCACCAAATGATTTGGACCAGGAATCGGCCACGGCAGGAATGATACCCCCTATCACTTTTGGCAAGCATTACCACTCGCTAAAAGCGTTCTATTTAAATAGATGTTGCCACTCTTCAACTTCCCCGTGCAATGCACTTGGTTGCAATGCGCTAATGTGGTGTTCTAGGGGTTAAAACAGGCAGCAAGGAGACCTCCTCACCATCTGTCAAATGCTGTCCAAAGAGCGATCTAAATACGGATTGCTCTTTAGAGAGCATCGCTAGCGTGAACAAGCCCCTAGTGGTTTGCGCCACCACACAGCCCCAGCTGTGCTCTGTCAGGTGACTTCTATCTCATCATATGAAATGGATATGTCCTTGAAGAAGTGGACTTTGATCCAAGAAACGTGTCGGCTGAACATCTACATGTAATGTATATAAGAACCTAATGAATATCCCCTGTATATGTGTAGTTCTTTTTATCATGTATACAAGTATATGTTGGATCATGCATATTTTTGAACCTATCTGTTTTTGAGATTTCCATTTTAAAGTGGACCTTCACTCAAAATGGAAAGACTTCATCAATCTCTAACCCCACCCCAACCCCAGCCTCTAACATATAAACAGATTTTTTGGGGGGGAGGGGTCTTTTTTTTTAAAGAAACCCTCTCCCACTTTCTCAATTCCTGCCTAGGCAAAAATGATGTGGTCTTGGCCTGCAGCCTCCTGGGACACATAAAAGTGCAGTGCCTTGTGCATGCGCATCGGAGAGCTGGCTGTGAGACAATCACACTGGATCCAATATCCAAGATGGTGGCGCCAGAGAGCCACTCAGTGGCGGCTGGTGTTATATTTTTTTTTGGGAGGGAACGGCAAACAATGCACCTACAGCCACCCCTTCCTGGTCGGTCGGGTCACCCGCACCCAATGCTACAACCCCCTTCGGTTGGTCAGTCACCAGCCCTGCAATTACCCCATCTAGGTCTCAGGCAACGGCTTCCCCTGCATCTCCTCCTCCTCGGCATCACGGTGGCTTCCGCCGTGTGTCTCCTCCCTCCTCCGCCTAGGCAGCCAATCGGATCACCTCTCCTTTCGGCCAACCGGGTGACTGGTCTCAGGACCTGCTTCCTGATTGGCCGGGAGGGGAATGAGGAAGACAATAGCGAATGTTCATTCGCTATTGTCACACAAGTGGGTGTGATCAGGGCACAGTGCTCTGCGCCCCGAGCACACCCTTTTTTGAAGCCTATTAGAGCCTCTAGCTCTAATCACGTGCTTCTAAAAAAAAAAAAAAACATTGAAATCCATGCGCCCGCGCCCTGCATGTATATTAGGGGCCGAGTGGATTTATTTACAGGCCGCCACTGGAGCCAATTGCCTGCGGCGAAGACAGCGCTGGACTCCACGGACTGGAAAACATCTGTTCCTTAGTATTTGTAGCTGTTGGCTTTTCATTTTATACAACCCAAGTGAAGTTCCTCGTTAACTAGAAAAGGACAATAAAATGACACCTAGAGGTGTTCACATAGGTTGGACTTGATGGACTTGTGTCTTTTTTCAACCTCACCTACTATGTAACTATGTAACTATGTAAGGTGTACTTATATATTTATTTTTTTTTTTTAATAAATAAACCCCATAGTTTTATTTTTAATTTGATATTTACTTGTATTATTGCATGCCACAAATATGATTTTCTGTTTTTCTTTCATTTTGAACTATCCTATATTTACTTAAAAATATTTACTTAAAATGCAACAATTGGGGGCGTGGCCTGGACATGGCTGAGTGAAGCCGCTTTCTCTGTGAGCTCCCGGCCTAGGCCTACCATCCTCGAACTTTTAGACATCAGATCGGCATGAAATCAGCCAAAAAATATAAAACGAGAGCGACCACTAAAGGGACCCCCTCAAACAAGAACTCCGGAGCTATTCATCGATACCTCAGAAGCCCACAGGATCTCTCACCCGGAGCTAGGGTTGCGGCGCCACGAGGATCCCCACGTGCAGCCATAGATGAGACCCCTACCAGACTAACAGCGTCTTCCTCTGAGATACCTGGAACGGCATCGGAGACACCGAGACCTCCAATACTGGGAACTATGGAACCACCACAATCTCCGGAACCGGTCCCGGTGGATAGAGACATTCGAGCGCTATTGCAAGCCCTCCCCACAAAAACCGACATCGAGGCGATGATCCTCCGGCTTGAGGAGACGCACCGCCGGGACATACAGGAGGTACGAGGGGAGGTATCCAGCCTGTCAGACAGAGTAACTACAGGGGAGACAGCGGTATCCTCTCTGGAGGACAGAGTGTCGGCACTTGAACGTTCCCGGGATCAATACAAGGAAAATGCAGTATCTCTCCAGCTGCATCTCGAGGATATCGAAGACCGGAGCCGCCGGAACAACCTGCGGCTCAGGGGGATCCCGGAGACTGTGATCCCTGAGAACCTTGCGGAGGCAGTCACAGGGATTTTTCATACTATCCTGGATGATACAGGAGTTAACATTGAACTTGACAGGGTGCATCGAACCCTGGGACCGAGGCCAGCAGACCCAAACAATCCACGCGATGTGGTGTGTAGACTACACCGATACACCCAGAAAGAGAACATTCTCCGCCGCGCGTGGGAACATGGAGATGTGGACACACACGGATCGCGGGTGCGGGTTCTGCCTGACTTATCTAGGGCCACCCTGAGACGCCGAGCCATGCTGAGACCCCTCCTCGATCTGGCGAAACAGAAGGGCTTCACCTACCGATGGGGGTATCCTCTGTCAGTGACTTTCCGCAAAGAAGCGGATGCATTTACTCTACAGACCACAGCGGACCTCCCGGCACTCTTCCGCTACTTGGAAGCGGGACCGATCCAGGTGCCAGATTGGCTGCAGATCTTACCACGTCCCCCGGGCAGATCAGGCTTTGCAGCTGCACGCGGCCCGCTGCCACCGCGCCAGCGTGGCAGGAGAAGACACCGGTCCGCCTCGGGTGAAGTCCCACGTGAGTAGATCCCAGGAGGGGGACCCCGGGTAACCATCTCACCTTTTCTTCAGGACGTTCGCAAACGTTTGACTCTGCCGCCCCCCCCCCCTCCCCCCACCACGGGAGATTGTCCCTGTACAGTGACTCGGCTCCGGCACATGATGAACCACGGCAACGGGGGCGACATCTTGTGCACAATCCCCCCCCTCCCCTCCCATGATGCCCGCCTGCAGGGAAGAACATTAATACCTAGTTGTGACCAGGGAGGGTGAGAATCCGAACGGTGTTTTACACCATGTTATCCAAACCCATTCTGCTCGAGGGAGACATCTGCCTGGTTTAGAGCCCTGGCGGGAGACGGAAGATCACCGCAGTCAATTGTAACCCCCTACATTGCCACCTCATCACAACACTTCTAACCTGCAGAGACTGCGACAGATTTGAAGAGAAACTCTTCCGAGCGAAGCACGCATGGCGAGGGCTCACTGGCGCTCTGTAGGTAACATGGACAAGCAGGGGAGATGAGCTATCTAGACTTTGGGACTTGTCCTGGGGGGGGCGGGGAGGGGGGAGACTTCTTAAGAGGCCCAGGAGCCACATGTTAATTTTCTGTTGTTCACTTGGTTAACCTGGGGAGTTAAACTCTCGGTCAACGGGAGATCTATAAGATGCAGGTCACTCTGGAACGGGGCCCGATTTGAGAAACGAGATGAGAGGAAAAGGAGTTTAGATGAGATAAGGGTCCCCCTGGTGAAATTGGACGAGAAATGTTATCTGCACTTTCACCTTGTTACTAATTTCGCTCTGTTACTTTTGGTTATATAAATGATATCCGAGCCAGTTAGTACCTTTCAGGTAATTTATTGGTTGCTAGATAAAAAGTGTTATGCCGACCTGAAATATGATTCTTGCATCTGCCGGGGGTGGGCGGTTGGGGCTGGGGGCTCCTCCCTCGGCTAGGTTTATCCACTCCCCCACTTAGGACAGCGCTAAACACCCAGATTTCATCTGGGTAGCGCTTCAGCAAGGATTTTTCTTCTTGCACTATTAGTACTTTTTTACGCTGCACACCTCTGTGTCAGCCTATAACTTTCTGTTACTTTGACTTATTTATTTTTATTTTATTTTTTTTTTAGATTTTAATTTTTGTCACTCTATATAATTTTTCTTTTTTGTTCTTAACTGACCCTCCACCTATTGTTTTAACTTTTTACCCCCCCCTATTCGCGAGCATGGAGGCTTTAACAATTGTGTCTTTAAACGTAAAAGGACTGAACACACCTGAAAAAAGACGAATGTTGCTTCATGACATGAGACGCTTAAGGGCTGACATCATCCTATTGCAGGAAACACACTTTAGGGAAAACACCACACCTATACTCAGAAACAAATATTACCCCACCGTATACCATTCCACTAACAGCCAAGCAAAATCTAGAGGGGTCACGATCCTAATCTCAGCTAAAGTCCCGTGGAAATGCCTAGATAAGAAGACAGACTTAGAAGGACGATATTTATTTCTGAAAGGTCAAATAGGAGACATTAAAGTGACCTTAGCTAATCTTTACGCTCCAAACGCACATCAAGATACGTTCCTAGCGAGATGCCTAAAACAGCTTACATCTTACACTGACGGACAGTTAATCATAGGGGGAGACCTAAATACCCCCCTGTCACCGACTGAGGATACATCCTCAGGCAGGTCTTCGACCTCCCGAGACTCACGCAAACGCATCAGTAACACATTACACTCAGCACAATTGATAGATACATGGCGACTCTTCCACCCAGGAGAAAGGGACTACACGTTCTTCTCCTGGCCCCACCAGTTGTACTCCCGCATTGATTATTTTTTAGTCCCCCACAGAAACTTACAGGCAGTCATAAACACCACGATAGAACCCATCACATGGTCGGATCACGCCCCGATCACAATGCGATATGCCCTTGCAGGAATATACAGAACGCAGCGCCCACCATGGCGGTTGAACGAAAGCCTTCTATCGGACCCGCTGGTCTTAGCAGACGTGACAAAGGAGATTGGACATTACTTCGACGCCAATGATACCCCCGACGCTGACGTAGGCTTGATATGGGAGGCACACAAGACCGTAATCAGAGGGACACTTATTAAACATGGCGCCAGATTAAAAAGACAAAGAACAGAACAATTAACTACACTCCTCCAGAAACTCCAGACATTAGAAACGAAACACAAATTGACCCCTACGAGAGAAATAGGCACCGAGCTAGACATCATCCGCAAACAGGTCACTGACCTGCTGCACTATAAAGCTAAGGCAGCGCTTCAGATCTGCCGGACAAAATCGTACGAATCCGGTAACAAATGTGGAAGGATGCTAGCTCGGTCCCTACAACAACAGAAATTAGCGTCATACATACCACAAATTGTCACCCCTTCTGGACAGAAGGTTTCCTTACCAAAACAAATCACTGAAGAATTCAGAGCTTACTATAACTCTCTATATAATTTAACTACAACGCAACCCACCACAGTCACTACATCAGAATACATAACTTCATCCCAGATGCCGACCTTGCCGGCAGAAACAAAAGATATACTTGAGGAACCCATTACTATATCTGAAATTCAACTAGCCCTCCGGGACACGAAACAAGGAAAAGCCCCGGGCCCGGATGGTTTGACCGTAACATATTACAAAACATTCCTACCCTCCCTAGGACAGCATCTGACCAAATTATTTAGTGACCTGGGATCAGGCTCAAATCTGCATACCTCCACTTTACAAGCACAGATATCTGTGATACCAAAAGAAGGTAAGGACCCAACCCAGTGCAGCAGCTATCGTCCGATCTCCCTCTTAAACACCGACCTCAAGCTCTTCACAAAAATCATAGCATTACGATTGCAACAACACCTCCCACACCTGATACACTTAGATCAGGTAGGTTTCATTCCAACAAGGGAGGCTAGAGACAACACCATTAAGGTCCTAAACCTACTCCACATAGCAAACACCAATAAAACACCCTGTGTCTTTCTCAGCACCGACGCTGAAAAAGCGTTCGATCGGATTCAATGGAGCTTCCTATTTGAGACACTGAAACACATAGGAGTGGGTGCTAAAATGTTTAATTGGATTTCAGCAGTCTATACAAACCCGTCCGCCAGAGTCAGGGCTAATGGTGTTGTCTCAGAACCGTTCCCAATTTCCAACGGAACCAGACAGGGATGCCCACTATCACCCTTACTTTTCGCCCTCTCACTAGAACCCTTTTTATGCCATGTGAGATTAAACCCAGACATCACAGGAATACCGGTCCGGGGCTTGCAACATAAAATATCCGCTTACGCGGATGACCTGATGTTCTCCATCACTAATCCAATCATTTCACTCCCTAACTTAATGAAAGAATTTGAGATTTATGGACGCCTCTCCAACCTAAAAATAAATTTTAATAAATCTGAAGCAATGGGAATATGTATACCACCACCTCAAATCACCAGTCTTAAAAACAGCTTTCACCTAAAATGGACAGATACGGCACTGAGGTACCTAGGAACCCTTATCCCTCCGAAAATATCCCAACTATTTAACTTAAACTTCCCACCCTTACTGAAATCTGTCCAACACTTGCTACAAAACTGGAACAGTGGCCTTCACTCTTGGTTCGGCCGTTGTAACATATTAAAAATGATGATATTACCCAAATTCCTATATCTTCTACAGGCTCTACCAATCCACATACCCGCAACCTACTTTAAACAAATCCATTCCACATTCCTCTCTTTTCTGTGGGCCGGGAAAAAACCCCGAATCCCCAGGAAAACGCTCTCAATGCCAAAACAATACGGAGGACTAGCCTTGCCGGAGATCAGAACATATTACCACGCAGTACACCTGAGCAGGCTCGTTGACTGGTGCCGACATAAGGAGACCAAATTATGGCCCCAAATTGAACAAGCACAAACTGTAGTACCACTTCACAGGGCCCCATGGTGCGGCCCAGCTCTACCATCTCACATTAGCAGCCATCCTCTGATAGGCAATACTGTAAAAGAATGCTCACGCCTCCTTGCGCAAGCCTCGCTCTCACACAAAAATTCACCATTGAGGCCTATCATAGGTAATCCCCAGTTTGAACCCGGCTTGACAGACCCTAAGTTTCTCAACTTGAAAGGATCAGGGAAATACCAAGCATCCCATTTTAGCACTTTGGACAGATGGGTCACACTCGCTGATCTATTAGATCCGAGCGGCCCATTCCGTCTGGACTTCTTAAGAGCACGACAACTCTCACACTTTCTTAACAGCATGACTCCCCCGGCTACAAACAGTGACCCTCTCACTACTCTCGAAGAACTCTGCACAGAATCAGGAGTGGTGTTACACACGCTCTCCCTGACGTATAACTTGTTAATCACACCTCCTGAAAACTACCAACACCCCAGTTTTGACAAGTGGGAAAGGGACTTAAACCGCCAGTTTACCACACACGAGCGAACACGTATCCTCCAATTTATACATAAATCATCCATATGTTCCAAATTCCAAGAAACCAACTTCAAAATCTTTACACGCTGGTACAAAACCCCAGCAGTATTACACAAAATATTTCCAGGGGTCACGGACATATGTTGGAGATGCCAGCAAGATACAGGCACACTACTTCATATCTTCTGGTCATGCCCCAAGCTAAGTAACTTCTGGAAAGAAGTTCGCCGAATAACCCAAAAATTTACAGATCGTGATATCCCGAACGACCCGGCATATTTCCTTCTACATGTCAATAACACACCTTCACGCATATACAAAAAGTCGATAATCCGTCACCTACTAAACGCAGCCAAGGCCTGTATCCCTCTTACTTGGAAATCCCCACAACCGCCCTCAATTTCTCTCTGGCTCAAAAAAATTGACGAAATCAGTAGCTTTGAGGATTTGATGCTCTCGAACCAAAACAAGAGTGAGACATACTCCAGGACATGGCAGCTATGGACTATGTTTCAATACTCAGAAGAAGGACAAATCCTCAGAGGAGGAAACCTGAATGTCTGATTAATGCTGACATAGATAAATAGTGGGAAGTTGCTCCACAGCGCTATCCACTTACACAATACACTGAACTGAATAGATAATTTGGATGCTCCATGCTCGCGAATACCAGTACCCCTAGACACCCCCTTGTTTCCTTTTTTCCCTTTCCCCCCGTACCGCTTATTTTAATATTTTTTCTGGTCCTCTTTCTGAGCCGATGGTTTTTATAACCGGCTCGATTTCTTTTCTACTTGGTTATA
Organism: Lithobates septentrionalis; assembly: GCA_037952835.1. NCBI lineage: Eukaryota > Metazoa > Chordata > Amphibia > Anura > Ranidae > Lithobates > Lithobates septentrionalis. Next base: position 357,891 of record JBBDGP010003355.1, read on the forward strand.
TGTTTTACGAGAAAATATGAAAAAAGAAGGAGACAAGGTATATGGAGTTACATCTCTGAACAAGGATACAATATTCCTAATCAGTTAATCACTCTACCACAGAAACATATGCTAGAAACGGGGGACATCACCTGGAATACACAAGCCTATATTTTTTAAAGCCTCCTCTTATATAATTCCTTGTTTATACCCTAACTTCAACTAAAGAGGATTCATGCATTCCTTTCATAATACATCCAACAATATTTCTATGCTATGCCTTTTCATATGTCTGTGGCAAATTGTTGTATAACCAATTTTGTTGCCTGAATACTTGTATACCTGTCTCCAGAAATAAATAAAAAATTAAAAAAAAAAAAAAAATGCAACAATTGAGTATAAATGGGCCATAAAAATTCAGCGATGATAAAGTTATTTTACATAAAAAAATAAAACAAAACAGCCATTGAGCACAAAGCCTCAAACTGCCGTACTGACCAAATATTCCTCCCGGGCTAGGAAAGTTATCAGAAACCACAAATTGGATTCATGAAATTTATATTAAAAAAAAACGTGAAAAGGGCGAATTGAACAAAAAGAAAGGGGGAACTGAAAGAAAAAGAAAATCAGCGGGGAAGAAAACTGTCTGTATGATACAGAGGAAGTGGCAGCAGAGTGCTGATCTGGCCGGTTTATTGGTGTTTATGCAAAAATTGTATTTCCTGTTCTTATTAAACAGAAATTCAATATACCGTGAGAAAAATAAAAATGTGAAATAATAGGGCTCATTCATACGGGTTTCCGCGTTTAGATGCATAGTTTTGTAGGCATCTAAATGCAGCAATATAGGAATTTCAAGCAATGTAGGAATTTCAATTATTTCTAGTTTACATCCCATTCATCGGAATGATCTTGAAGGCAGTAAACCAACTTTGTAAAAATCCGCACACATTTACTTAACCGCTTCAGCCCCGGAAGATTTTACCCCCTTCCTGACCAGAGCACTTTTTGCGATTTGGCACTGCGTCGATTTAACTGACAATTGCGCGGTCGTGCGACGTGGCTCCCAAACAAAATTGACGTCCTTTTTTTCCCACAAATAGAGCTTTCTTTTGGTGGTATTTGATCACCTCTGCGGTTTTTATTGTTTGCGCTATAAACAAAAAAATAGCGTCAATTTTGAAGAAAACCAATTTTTTTTTAGTTTTTGCTATAATAAATATTCCCAAAAAATATTTAAAAAAACATTTGTTTCCTCAGTTTAGGCTGATCCGTATTCTTCTACATATTTTTAGTAAAAAAAAATCGCAATAAGCATTTATTGATTGGTTTGCGCAAAAGTTATAGCGTCTACAAAATAGGGGATAGTTTTATGGCGTTTTTATTGATAATTTTTTTTTTTACTAGTAATGGCGGCGATCAGCGATTTTTTTTTTTTTTATCGTGACTGCGACATTATAGCGGACACATCGGACAATTTTGACACATTTTTGGGACCATTGGCATTAATACAGCGATCAATGCTAAAAAATTGCATTGATTACTGTAAAAATGTCACTGGCAGTGAAGGGGTTAACCACTAGGTGGCGCTGTAGGGGTTAGGTGTGTCCTAGGGAGTGTTTCTAACTGTGGGGGGGAGGGGCTGTGTGTGACACTACACTGATCGCCGCTCCCGATCACAGGGAGCAGAGATTAGTGTCAGTGTCACTAGGCAGAACGGGGAGATGCTTGTTTACATTAGCACCTCCCTGTTCTTCCTCACCGTGAGACAATTGCGGGTATCGCGGGACCCGTGATCGCAGTCACGGAGCTCCCGGCGGGCACGAGCCACTGCTGCCTCTTAAGGGTCAGCGTACAGGTACGTTAATCTGCCTGTACGTTCCCTTCTGCCGCAGTATATCTGCGTGAGGCAGTCAGGAAGCGGTTAATGTGACACGTAGTCCCTATGCCCTGTGAGTAGGCACTGCCGTGTCACACATTTAACAGAGCCCGCCTTCTGAACTACACAGGTGATGAGAGAAGGAGTTTCAGGAGGCGGAGTCAATACAGGAATCACAGCTTGCAGTCAGCAAGGTACCATGGGATATGTAGTCTTTAGCAGTACTGTGACAGGTCCATCCAGTGCCCATGGCAAGGATGCAGAACTATGCCCCCCTCTTTCACTACCAATGCATGCTGTAGCCATGTACTGCCCTGGCCCCGCGCCCATTCTCTGCCCCTTTGCTCCAGCTACCCATGGTTGGCATGGAGTGTGCATAGCCAATCACTTACTTTCTAGCAGTTAGAAGGTAAATATGCGTTCATGGTACAGGAGAAAAGCCTCAGTGTACAGAATAAAAGTGTATGCTGGGACTGTAGATCCCCATTAACCCACGCTTTTTTTTTTCTTTTTTTGATGCAAAGTAATTTGTTTGAATGTCCTCAGCCACTCAGTATGATATCTAATGTATTCACGTTCTCGCCTGGTCTCTGTCTCTCTGGGCACTCCTGGATGTAAGGGGGGCTCTGCTGGGCATTCCTGGATGTAGGGGGGGCTCTGCTGGCCTGGGCACTCCTGGATGTAAAGGGGGACTCTGCTGGGCACTCCTGGATGTAAGGAAGGACTTTGCTGGGCATCCCTGAATGTAAGGAGAATATTGCTGGCCACTCTTGGATGTAAGGGAGGACTCTGCTGGGCACTTCTGGATTTAAGTGGGGCTCTGCTGGGCATGTTTGAATGTAAGGGGGGCTCTGCTGGGCATGTTTGAATGTAAGGGGGGCTCTGCTTTTCACTCCTAGATGTAAGGGGGGCTCTGCTGGGCATTCCTGGATGTAAAGGGGGACTCTGCTGGGCACTGCTGGATTAAGGGGGGGCTCTGCTGGGCATTCCTGGATGTAAAGGGGGGCTCTGCTGGGCACTCCTGGATGTAAGGGAGGACTCTGCTGGGCACCCCTGAATGTAAGGAGGACACTGCTGGATGTAAGGGAGGACTCTGCTGGGCACTTCCGGATTTAAGTGGGGCTCTGCTGGGCACTCCTGGATGTTAAGGGGGACTCTGCTGAGCACTCCTGGATGTAAAGGGGGACTCTGCTGAGCACTCCTGGATGTAGGGAGGGACTCTGCTGGGCACTCCAGGATGTAAAAGGGGGACTCTGCTGGGCACTCCTGGATGTAAGGGAGGACTCTGCTAGGCACCCCTGAATGTAGGGAGGACAATGCTGGGCACTCCTGGATGTAAGGGAGGACTCTGCTGGGCACTTCTGGATTTAAGTGGGGCTCTGATGGAGACTTTTGAATGTAAGGGGGGTCTGCTGGGCACTCCTGGATGTAAGGGGGCTCTGCTGGGCACTCCTGGATGTAAAGGGGACTCTGCTGGGCCTGCTGGATGTAAGGGGGGCTCTGTTGGGCATTGCTGGATGTAGAGGGGCTCGGCTGTGCACTGCTGGATGTAAGGGGGGCTCTGCTGGGAACTTCTGGATGTAAGAGGGACTCTGCTGGGCACTCTTTGATGTAAGAGGGGACTCTGCTGGGTGCTCCTAGATGTAAAGGGTGACTCTGTTGAACACACATGGGTGTAAGGGGGACTCTGCTAGGTATTCCTGAACGTAAGGGGGAGGGGGCGCGTATTAATTAGTTTAAATTGTATGCATTCATTTAGAAATCTGATTTATTTTGGCCAGAAATATTTGTAAAGTATACAATTTGGGCCTCAAGGATCTAACTTGCCTACCAAACATACTAGGGCCAATGTGGAGTAATAAACCAGCATGTCTTCAAGGCAGAAGTACTAACCACTAAGCCACAGTGCTGCCACTGGACTTTTTGTGCTGTTTTATCTGCAAAAATTAGATTTCTTTTCAAGTTTCCAGCTTAACTTTTCAACTCTTCCCTCCTGTCTGCTTAATCTTGCCTATAAGCTCATAACTCCTGTTTAACCTGCATGACTATTAACTCTGCTTTTCTTTGAGTATTGTTGCACCAGAAAATTGAAACCTTCTACATGTAAAAACATTTTATGAATGATCAGCTCCACAGAAAACTGATCATTACAGTCTTTAGGGGACAATGGTTGACTTATCTTACTGTTTAGAGGTTCCTTTGGTGATCTTCCCCTGTTTCTGTCTACACCCCTCTCAGGAGGCCACAGCTAGGGTGTCTATCTCCTACAATGAGGTATTTTTCTGTTCTACATTATAGAAAACCTACTAGGGTAGGGTGACACCATCTTTGAAATGGCCATGCCAGTTGGGCGTTGCTGAGAATTGCTTTGGTTAGATCTTCCCTAATGGTGTTCCTGAAGTTATAAGAGGCTGGCTTGTGGTCCAACTTGATGGAGACCCCTCAATGATATATCAAACCTTAAGCAAATTTGGCCTTTCATCCATCAACAAATATGTGAAAGTTCCTTCTCGGTGGAGGCATTACCCAGCTATTCGCCATTTTAGGCCAAGAATGGCTTCTGTGGAGTCTTTAAATTTCAAATTTTCTCGCCATCATTTTCAGTTCTGATGCCCCGTGACACCTTCATGTCTATAGAAATGTCCATTATTGTTCTTTTGTACAGTTTCATGAAGGCTTACCGGCTTTTTTACCATCTTGTCTTTCTAATGAATGTGAATGTTTTCTTCCGGTAAACAGTGAAGACAGACCAGCGTTTTTACAGCCAAAATTCAGTAGTGATGGTGGATGAGATCATCTGTTCCAGTCCTCCCAAATATCGTTTTCCTGAAGCCGGGTTACGGATCATGATCACCAACAAATTCCCACCGCGGACACGGCTACGCATGGCAAGCCGGCTGATCATTAATGAGGTATTGCTTATGTGCACCGAACGGGCAAAAGATTGTAGACCCCTGACCGTTACACCCAGGACAAGGGGTGGGCAGGGGGGGCAGCTGCCATGGGCACTGTGGTATCATGTGAGGTTCGAGGGCACCACAAGGAGCTTGGGGGGGGGGATTTGTGTTGGGAGGGGAAATTTGGGGGGGGGGGGCGGCAGGAGGTAAGAGTTGTTCTAGGAGGGGAGGTCTGGGGAGCTGTGCTAGGTGTGGTGATTTGAGGGGGATTTGTGTTGAGAAGAGAGATGGGGGAAGAGGATTTCTGCTAGGATGGGGGATTTGGGGGGGGGGGGGGGTTGTGCTAGAAAAGGCTAATGTGGTGGTGGGGGGGGGGGGGGGTTTGTGCTAGTGGGGATGATTGGGGGGGGGGGCATTTGTGCCAGGAGTGGAAATATGGAGGTTGGGGAGGGGGGGGTGTTGGAAAGTTGTGCTAGAATGGGGGATTAGAGGAGGGGAATTTGTGCTGGGAGGGGGGGGGGTTTGGAGTGGGGGTGGAAGAGGATTTGTGCTCGGAGGGGGAATTTGAGGGGTAAGGGTAATTTGTGCTAGGAAAGGGGAATTGGGGGGGGGGGGGTTGAAAAGTTGTGCTAGAATGGGGGATTAGAGGAGGGGAATTTGTGCTGGGAGGGGAGGTTTGGAGTGGGGGTGGAAGAGGATTTGTGCTCGGAGGGGGGAATTTGAGGGGTAAGGGTAATTTGTGCTAGGAAAGGGGAATTGGGGGGGGGGGGTTGGAAAGTTGTGCTAGAATGGGGGATTAGAGGAGGAGAATTTGTGCTGGGAGGGGGGATTTGGAGTGGGGGGTGGAAGAGGATTTGTGCTCGGAGGGGGAATTTGAGGGGTAAGGGTAATTTGTGCTAGGAAAGGGGAATTGGGGGGGGGGGGGGTTGTGTTGGGAGCATATGTGGAATGAGAGGATTTGAGATAAGCATGCAGATTAGCGCTCAATTTTTTGGGGGAAGGGGATTTTTGCTGACACATAACGCTCATCTTTCTGGGGGGGGCGTAATTTGGCATGCTCACCCTGGGCTCTAGATGACCTTGTCCCGGCACTGGTTACACCTATATGAGCTTGTTGGACATTCCATTCCAAAACCAATGCACTGCACCTTCCCACCTTTCCCTTCCCCCATAACAGTCTCCATTCTTCTGAGAAGGCTTTCTACAATATTTTGAGGAGAAATGAGGAAAGGAGGAGCGCCCGGTATCCAAAAGAATTGCGTGTGTGGAAGTCAATTCAAGAATTTTTATTGAGAGTAGCAGCAAGTACATCAAGCCAAGGAATTTCAGGAGAAAGGATTCACGTTTTTTCCGCCACATGTATGTTTACGAGGTTTTCTGAAGAAGGCTGGTGGAGTTACAGATGTGGTTGCAGGGGCAGTTCTTTTGGATACTGTGCGGCTCTTCCTTTCCTCACTTCTCCTCAGTCTAACGACCTTGAGGCCGTGCCAAGAAGGTAGAAGCCCAAGAGGGTTTACAACCACTCTCCACCATCGGGCACATTCCTACCGGATGGAATCCTTCTGATCCGCCCACATAACCACCCACTCGGGACCAGCGACCGATTCAGTCAGTCCAGAGTTGTCTCCAACACATTGGAGACGCTACAATATTTTGGAATGGGTCCGTAGTAAATTAATGTGTGCCTATCCAGCCAAACTAGCCTTTTTGAGATCCGGTACTGATGTTGGATGAAAATATCTGGCTCGCAATCGGCATTCCAGACCTTCCCTGTTATTTTTATTGACTTGGCCTTCACTATCATCTTTTTCAGAGGCAGCGACTCCTTCAGTCCGCTAATGGTGTGAGTTCCATGACGTTGGATGGCAAGCAGGAACTCCTGGAGAATGGTCTTCTACACGGAGACAAGGATGAATATCAAGAAGACACTGACGCCACAAACTATCTGGTGCCCTTCTCAGTGCCCAGTAAGATCCCAATGTCACGTTTAGTAAAATGCAATGGTCAGAGTGTCAAAGACCCTGAGGTTTCAGCATTGAGCCCATGAGGTTTCAGCATTGAGATCTGCCTGCTTTGATTCCTACACCGTACTTGACCTACCCCTTGATTTTTCATTGAAAAGTGGGGGAGTCGGGGCTTAGTTATTACTAGGCATAAATCAGATCACAACTCTACTGGCAGAATTGGACAGGGCAGTGAGAGAAGTAGATTTGATAGATCTCACTGGCAGAAAATTCATGGTGGGTTACCTATGCGGACAACCTATTTTACTGCTTTTAAAAAGAAAGCCCTGCATTGCCTCCGTGCTTGCTTGTAGCCTGTGTAAAACCCGCATTACCAGATGGTCCTGTCTTTGCTAGGAGAGAGAGAAGGTGTGTGTCCCTCTAAACAGAAGAGCTGACAATCTATGCTTTATGTTTGTTAGGTGGCTGTGTGAACAAGTTCAAGTGGGCGTTTTCCTGGCCATTAATCTGCATCTTGTACTTCACCATCCCGAACTGCAGCCGGCCACGCTGGGAGAACTTCTTCATGCTGACATTCATTCTTTCCACAGTATGGATCGCCATCTTCTCTTACCTTATGGTCTGGATGGTGAGTTTTTAGCATGTGATCTCCCTCGTATAACTTATTGATTAATTCGTTGGAGTTGTTGTGCATTTTGAAATAGCAGATACAGTGCCTTGAAAAAGTATTTACACCCCTTGACATTTTCCACATTTTGTCATGTTACAACCAAAAATGTAAATGTATTTTATTGGGATTTTATGCGATAGACCAACACAAAGTGGCACATAATTGTGAAGTGGAAGGAAAATGATAAATGGTTTTCCAAATTTCTTACAAATAAATATGTGAAAAGTGTGTGTGGGGGGGGGGCATTTGTATAGCGCCCCCCTGAGTCAATAGTTTGTAGAACCCCCTCTCTCTGCAATTACAGCTGCAAGTCTTTTTGGGGATGTCTCTACCAGCTTTGCACATCTAGAGAGGGACAGTAATAAGGAGAGCTGGCAAAACTGTAATCCTTGAAGTGACGTTTATTGGTACATCAGAGTAACAATAAAACAATAAAGCTGACGCGTTTCGGCAATAGCCTTAGTCGTAGCTACGACTAAGGCTATTGCCGAAACGCGTCAGCTTTATTGTTTTATTGTCACTCTGATGTACCAATAAACGTCACTTCAAGGATTACAGTTTTGCCGGCTCTCCTTATTACTGTTGCATTGGAGTGTGTTGGGACACATCGAGCCTCGGCACCTGTGAGTTGACCTGGTGTATTGATTAAGTTGTCCCTGCAGAGAGCGCTGTTACCATTCTTCTTTTTCATCTAGAGAGGGACATTTTTGCCCATTCTTCTTTGTAAAATATCTCAAGCTCTGTCAGATTGGATGGAGAGCGTCTGTGAACAGCAATTTTCAAATCTTGCCACAGATTCTCAATTGGATTTAGGTCTGGACTGTGACTGGGCCATTCTAACACATGAATATGCTTTGATGTAAACCATTTCATTGTAGCTCTGGCTGTATGTTTCGGGTCGTTGTCCTGCTGGAAGGTGAACCTCCGCCCCAGTCTCAAGTCTTTTGCAGACTCTGAGGCTGGGTTCACACATGTGCGGTGCGAATTGAAGCTCAGGTTTCCCTGCGAAGAGAAAACTCAGTTGTTCAGCGTTTCATGTCGGTTTTTGATCAGTATCAGCTCAGGATTGCTTCAATATCAGCTCAGGATTGCATCAGTATTTTATCCTGTTCACAACGGAACACATCTGTGAATCAGATGCGTGCCCATAGAAGATAATGGGCCTAAATTCGCACCTGAGCTGGACCGCACTGCCTAGAAAACGCACACGTTTTTTGTGCAATGCGGAGTGCGAATACACTGCAGATATGTGAACCAGCCTTATTAAAATGAATGTATTTTGAAATGTCCTGCGAATTGGATGCGGTGTAAGCTGCATCTAATTCGCATAGGTGTGAACGGAGCCTAAAGCTCAATACACACTTTTCAGATTTTCTGCTGAGATCAGATTTTCTACTGAGTTTGTCCTTCAGATTTACCAAAACCATGTCGTGGAAGGGCCTGCCTGATTGCATACACATTGAAACCCCTAAGGTCTGACCTCGTATTATATGGTTTTGGTAAATCTGAAGGAAAAACTCAGCAGAAAATCTGATAGTGTGTACGGGGCTTTACAGGTTTTCTTCTAAGATTGCCCTGTATTTGGCTCCATACATCTTCCCATCAGTTCTGACCAGCTTCCCTGTCCCTGCTGAAGAAAAGCATCCCCACAACATGATGCTGTCACCACCATGTTTCACAGTGTGGATGGTGTGTTCAGGGTGATGTGCAGTGTTAGTTTTTCCGCCACACATAGCGTTTTGCTTTTAGGCCAAAAAGTTAAATTTAATTTTCATTTGACCAGATCACCTTCTTCCACATGTTTGCTGTGTCCTCCACATGGCTTCTCCTAAACTACAAATGCTACTTCTTATGGTTTTCTTCCAACAATGTCTTTCTTCTTGTCACTCTTCCATAAAGATCAGATTTGTGGAGAACACGACTAATAGTTGTCCTGTGGACAGATTCTCCCACCTGAGCTGTGGATCTCTGCAGCTCCTCCAGAGTCACCATGGACCTCTTGGCTGCTTCTCTGATTAATGTTCTCCTTGCCCGGCCGGTCAGTTTAGGTGGACGGCCATGTCTTGGTAGGTTTGCAGTTGTGCCATACTCTTTCCATTTTCGGATGATGGATTGAACAGAGCTCCGTGAGATGTTCAATGCTTGGGATATTTTTTTATAACCTAACCCTGCTTTAAACTTCTCCACAACTTTATCCCTGACCTGTCTGGTGTGTTCCTTGGCCTTCATGATGCTGTTTGTTCACTAAGGCTCTCTAACAAACCTCTGAGGGCTTCAGAGAACAGCTGCATTTATACTGAGATTAAATTACACACACAGGTGGACTCAATGTACTAATAAGGTGATCTCTGAAGGCAATTGGTTCCACTAGATTTTAGTTAGGGGTATCAGAGTAAAGGGGGCTGAATACAAATGCCCCCCACACTTTTCACATATTTATTTGTAAAACATTTTGAAAACCATTTATCATGTTCCTTCTACTTCACAATTATGTGCCACTTTGTGTTGGTCTATCACATAAATCCCCAATATAATACATTTACGTTGTTGGTTGTAACATGACAAAATGTGGAAAATTTCAAGGGGGGTGAATACTTTTTCAGGGCACTGTAAATGTCCTCCAAACATCTTTCTAATTATTGGCACAAAATCAAATGTGCACCAGGAAATATCTTCCCCTCTAAAATGTTATCAGCTCACAAATTATCTACATGTCTGTGAATGGTACTCCTCTGATTTCTCTCCATTCAGGTGACGGTTATCGGGTACACCTTGGGCATACCGGATGTCATCATGGGTATCACTTTCCTGGCGGCGGGCACTAGTGTCCCAGACTGTATGGCCAGTCTGATCGTGGCCAGACAAGGTACAACAGTTGCACATTTACTGAAAGATCTTTTGCCTCTTGGACCTACAGATCGCCATTTTAGGTCTTTAGTCTTGATATTAGGTCTGAGCCCACTTCCTTTTTCATATCATGTAGAGAAGGGGAAGACAATCTTTGGTCCTCCAGCTGTTGAGGAACTACAAGTCCCATGAGGCATTGCAAGACTCTAACAGCCCCAGGCATGACTGGCAGAGCCATGATGGGATTTATAGTTTCACCACAGCTGTGGGGCTGAAGTTGCCTACCTTTAAAGTAGAGATTACAGCTTACAAAGAGAAGGATATGGAGAGTTCCCAAAGTGCAACTTCCCTATCCCGATCCACATTGATTATTTTTAATCCCCATGCCGCTAGCAAATAGTAAAGTATATCATATTTACTTTTTTTTTACATTTCTTCAGTTACTTCCTGGTTTCTTGCCTAGGCAAATGATGCCATACATCCCTGGAGTCTTCAGGAGGGGAGGAGGAGGGGTTTTCTCAGCTCAGCATCCTCTCTTAGATGCATGCTTGAGCTAAGGGCAGATGAATTCCAGGAAGTAAATGCTACATTAATTATTTTCGCTTACTGAAGATGGCCTTGGCCTGGGCTTTCAAAGTGATTTCTCAACAAAATAAAGCATGGAGACATGGATGGATGTGGGGTTTTCTTAGAATTGTAAAAATGAAACAAATTGCGTTTTTGGTTTGTGGTGCTCAGATGCAGTGAAGATCCACTTTAATAGCGTTAGGGGCAGAGTTTGTTTTTCTGGTCCAGACCTGGGACATGCCAAAGATTAGAAATGGAACAGAAGTGTCCTGACATAGGTCCAGATTGAGTTCTTTTTTAAAAAATAATTTTAGTTTTTTTTTTATACAGTTTTTAAAAAATATTGCATGGTAAAATGTGTTACAGGCTTGCAGGTATCTCAGTGTGGCTGTATGTATATGCAGTATGGAGTGACTTGTATGGGTTCTTTTCAGGCCTTGGAGATATGGCTGTGTCCAATACAATAGGAAGCAACGTCTTTGACATTCTGGTTGGACTTGGGGTTCCTTGGGGTCTGCAGACTATGGTGATTAACTATGGTTCCGTGGTAAGTCCTGTTGTTACAAAAGTCATTCAATTTTTATGTGATTATTATATAGATTTGGGTTTTAATGTGTCAGCTGAATCATATTCCTCATCCTCTTTCTCATACTGTTCCCTATATCCTCCTCCTGATCTTCTTGTTTCCTCCTCAATCTTGCTCTGATCCTCATCCTTCTCCTCCTTCTCCTCGTCTTCCTATTTTTTCTTGTCCTCCTCATCCTTCCCTTTGTGTTCTTCCTTCTCTTTCTTCTTGTCCCTTACGTCATCTTTTATTTGTTCTCCTCCATATCTTTCCCCTTGTTCTCTTCTTCATCCCTCATTTTTTCCCTTTTCTCATTCTTCTCTTTGTCCTCCTCCTTATCCCCCTCCTCCTTCCTTTTGTTCTCCTCCTTAACTTCCTCCTTGTCCTCCTCCTCTTGATCCTTCCCTATGTCCTCCTACTTATCCTTCTCCTTGTCCTCCTTCTCCTTCCTTTTGTCCTCCTCCTTAACTTTCTATTTGTCTCCTTATCTTCTCCTCATCATTTTCTTATTTTCCCCCCTCATCCTTCTTTGTCCTCTTCTTCACTCTTCTCCTTGTCCTCATTATCCTTCGTCTCCCTGTTCTTTATCATCGCTCTCTGTCCTGGTTCTTGTACTTCATTCTTCTTTTAATGCTTCACAAAGTTCCAAGCCTTGCCCCCCTCACCCATACCTCACCCTGGCCCTGCCCTAATCTGAACCTTGCACTGCCCCCCACCAAACTACACCTGGCTCTACCTTTCCCCCTTGTCAGCCCTGATCCCACCCTCAAACCAAACTTTGGCCCTATCCCCAAACCAATGTTGTCCTGTGCCCTTCCTCAAACCTACCTTTGTCCAATCCAAACCGCACCTAGCCAGCTCTATCCCTGAATTGACCCTATCCCTGTCCCCTCAAAACTAAACCTAGATGTGTCTCCTAGCCTAAACCAAGCTTAGCTCAACCTCTTTTCCCAACCTGAACCTAGCGTTCCTCCCCTCCAAACTGAACCTAGTTTCACTGCTCATCCAAACCAAACTTAGTCCTGCCCTCACCATTAAACCAGTCCCGTCCTCTCTCCTATTCCAAACCTAGCCCTCTTTCCCGAATCAAATGTAGCCCTGCCTCCACCCTAAACCAAATGTAGCCCTGCCTCCACCCCAAACTAAATGTAGCCCTGCCTCCACCCTTAACCAAATATAGTCCGGCCTTCTCCCCTATTCCAAACCTAGAACCTAGCCCTCTTTCCCAAATCAAATGTAGCCCTGCCTCCACCCCAAACCAAATATAGTCTTGTCTTCTCCCCTATTCCAAACCTAGCCCTCTTTCCCAAACCAAATGTAGCCCTACCCCCACCCAAACCAAATATAGTCCGGCCTTCTCCACTTTTCCAAACCTAGCCCTCTTTCCCAAACCAAATGTAGCCCTACCCCCAACCCAAACCAAATATAGTCTTGTCTTCTCCCCTATTCCAAACCTAGCCCTCTTTCCCCAACCAAATTTAGCGCTGCCCCCACCCAAACCAAATATAGTCTTGTCTTCTCCCCTATTCCAAACCTAGCCCTCTTTCCCAAACCAAATGTAGCCCTACCCCCACCCAAACCAAATATAGTCCGGCCTTCTCCACTTTTCCAAACCTAGCCCTCTTTCCCAAACCAAATGTAGCCCTACCCCCAACCCAAACCAAATATAGTCTTGTCTTCTCCCCTATTCCAAACCTAGCCCTCTTTCCCCAACCAAATTTAGCGCTGCCCCCACCCAAACCAAATATAGTCTTGTCTTCTCCCCTATTCCAAACCTAGCCCTCTTTCCCAAACCAAATGTAGCCCTACCCCCACCCAAACCAAATATAGTCCGGCCTTCTCCACTTTTCCAAACCTAGCCCTCTTTCCCAAACCAAATGTAGCCCTACCCCCAACCCAAACCAAATATAGTCTTGTCTTCTCCCCTATTCCAAACCTAGCCCTCTTTCCCCAACCAAATTTAGCGCTGCCCCCACCCAAACCAAATATAGTCTTGTCTTCTCCCCTATTCCAAACCTAGCCCTCTTTCCCAAACCAAATGTAGCCCTACCCCCACCTCAAACTAATTTTAATCTTGTCTTCCCTATTCCAAACCTAGCCCTCTTTCCCAAAGCAAATGTAGCCCTGCCCCAACCCAAACCAAATATAGTCTTGTCTTCTCCCCTATTCCAAACCTAGCCCTCTTCCCCAAACCAAATGTAGCCCTGCCCCCACCCCAAAGCAAATATAGTCTTATCTTCTTCCTTATACCAAACCTAGCCCTCTTTCCCAAAACCAAATGTAGCCCTGTCCCCTGCTCCAAGCCAAACCTAGGCCACAATGAAAATATATCCTAGTCTTTCCCCCAACTCCCAAACCAGACCTAGCCCCTCACCCTCCAGATCAAGTTTATCAGTGAAATTTCACATGTGGCTTCTTTGTTACAGGTGAAAATAAACAGCAAAGGGCTTGTCTACTCAGTAATACTCTTGCTGGGATCTGTGGCCCTTACAGTGAGTATTGACTATTACTAACTCTAATGTAATGTAATGTTTTGTGCTGAAATATTGAGCTTTTCTTTGAATAAGTGGAGAAATGCTGAATAAATGGATTTTAGTCATGTTGCCTAGGTGGTGCAAACCTGATCTGTTTCCTTCAAATGGTGATTCTCCTGGGTTTACCTTATCAAATGTCAGATGGAATGGGTCTTGTAATCTATCAATCACCTGCTGCCAACCCTGTAATCAGTACTTACCTGAGTCCTATCATGATCCAGCACTGTGCCCATCTGCAGTGGCTTTGATCTGTCTTCCTCTCCTCACAGGACACAGAGGCAGCAGCGGGAGTCATTGGCACCTGCTGCTGTCAATCAAATCCTGTGAGGAGGGAGGGGGTGGGGCCAAGCCACGCTGTGTGTGTCCCAGCCATGCCCAAGCGGATTGCTATGGGGAAGACACCAAAGAGGGGGAGCATACAGCGCAGGCGGGTGCGAAGAGGAGGTTTAAGAAAACAAGCCTTTACAACCGCTTTAACTAAAGAGGCAGCTCAGCAGTGTAGCTTTCTTTGCGGCTCCCTTTGTTTAACTGAAACCTCCATGTGATAAGGGAAGAGTCATTGCTATGATGAATTAATGAGTTCTGTAAACAAGGAGCTTCTTTCAGCACAGCTAAAAGTTGAAACGGCTGAATATGTGTAAAAGAAGACTAGAGCACCACCTGCTGGGTTGATAGTATACTGTGCAATGCTGCTATGCAAATTTTTAAGAATCAGAGTAGACGTCAGAAAACTTGGAAAATGAAGTGCAATATCTTTTAGATTTTGGCAAATTTTTGTTCTGTTTTACAGATGATCTTCTCTATTTAAATGGCAGCTTTCCATGTTGATGAGTTATAAAAGAACTAGGCGTCAACCGATTATCAGTGTGGCCAATACTCACTTTTTTTTGAAGAATCGGTCACAAATTCACTGATATTACCGATTACCGAGCTGCAGGCATCACCCCGGTATCGTTCTTTAGAGCGGACGGTCAGCTATTTTGTAATAACAACTGATGTGGCTAAGCAGCTGCTCGGCTGTTATTACAAGCAGCGGAAGGGGATGTCCCTCACCTTTCGCTGCTCCACCCGCGTCTCCCGTCCCATCGAGAGGCCTGAGCGACCAGCCAGCACGTCCACCGGCTGGTTGGAGATCCAAACAAAGCCGGTATCGACTTTGTTCGTGTCTCGGATCTAGTACCCGGAAGCGTTGTCATGACATCACTCCCGGATTACTGGCAACCTAAAGGCGCCAGTTTTAAAAAAAATAGAAAGTATTCGAAAACAGCGATCTTGGCGTTTTGAATACTTTCAAGTGCAGAGGAGGGGTTTGGTGTCCTATAGACCCCAGATCCCTCCATAAAGAGTACCTGTCACTGCTTATTACTGTCACAAGGGATGTTTACATTCCTTGTGACAGCAAGAAAAGTGATAAAGTATATTTTAAAAGGACAGTGTAAAAATAAAAAAACATTAAATCTACAGAATATCGGCACCTGATTATCGGCTATCGGCCTGAAAGGCAGCCCAAAAATCGGTATCAGCCCTAAAAAAAAAAAAAAAAAGCAATATCGGTCGACACCTAAAATGAACGTTGACATGGGTGGAGTTTTGCAGAAAAATATAGCAAAAGAGTCACTTAGTTAAAGTTGACTAATGCTGGCCATACACTATACGAAAAATCGGCCGAAAAATCGTTCGTATAGACACTTCATTCGTTTTTCGGCAAGTTAATGGGCACAAATTGTTAATCTTTGTGACGTTTTTGTGGTAAAAAAACTAACGGGAAGTTTGGTAAATTTCTGCCGAACGTACGATAAATTGCAAGGTTAATGTGTTTCCCGTCCGAACTTTCTGCACTAGGTATATGTAAAAAAACGAACAAAAAATGATTTATTCATGTCCACTGAACAATTTATCAGTCATTATATGATGGCACGATCGTTTGCGGTCACGGTCGAACGTTCGTTTTTCGAAAATGGGTTCGGCCGATTTTCTGTATAGTGTATGGCCAGCATTAGTTGTAGCTCAAAAAAAGATCAGTCACTGGAGCCCATCAGAATAGGTTGACAGGCTCTCTACTAGCCCATCCCACTCCCACTGATATACACCTTTGCCACACTCCCCTGGCTCCCCTGTTTTGTCTGTTGGTGCCCTGGGTCTAATCCCTGATTAAGATCCGTATTGGTCTGTGTCAGAGCTTAGACAGGGTTGAGCTTCCCCCCCGTTCCTTATGATATTGGTGAGGTCATCCATACTGGTCACATGCTCCCTAATACCAGGAAGGAGGTACACATTCTTCCCCATACTGGTCACATGCTTCCCCATACCAGGGAGGAGGTCACATGCTCCCCCATACTGGTCACATGCTCCCCATACCAGAGAGGAGGTCACATGCTCCCCCATACTGGTCACATTCTCCCCATACCAGGGAGGAGGTCACATGCTCCCCCATACTGGTCACATTCTCCCCATACCAGGGAGGAGGTCACATGCTCCCCCATACTGGTCACACGCTCCCCATACCAGGGAGAAAGTCACATGCTCCCCCATACTGGTCAAATGCCCCCCCCCCCATACCATGAAGGAGGTCACATTCTCCCCATACTGGTCACATGCTCCCCATACCAGGAAGGAGGTCGCATGCTCCCTCATACTGGGAAGGAGGTCACCTGCTCCTTCATATCGGGAAGGAGGTCACATGCTCTCCCATACTGGTCACATGCTCCCCCCATATTGGTAATATGCTTCCCCATACCAGGAAGGAGGTCGCATGCTCCCTGATACTGGGAAGGAGGTCACCTGCTCCTTCATACCAGGAAGGAGGTCACATGCTCTCCCATACTGGTCACATGCTCCCCCATGTTGGTCACATGCTTCCCCATACTGGGAAGGAGGTCACATGCTCCCTCATACCAGTGATATGCTTCCCCATACATGGAAGGAGGTCACATTCTCACCCATAGTGGTCACATGCTCCCCCATACCAGGAATGAGACCACATGCTTCCCCATACTGTTCACATGCTCCCCCATACCAGAAAGGAGGTCACATGCTCCTCCATACTGGGAAGGAGGTCACATGCTCCCCCATACCAGAAAGGAGGTCACATGCTCCTTCATACTGGGAAGGAGGTCACATGCTCCCCCATACCAGAAAGGAGGTCATGTGTTCCCCCATACTGGTCACATGCTCCCCCATACCAGGAAGGAGGTCACATGCTCCCTCATACTGGTGATATGCTTCCCCATACCCGCAAGGAGGTCATATTCTCCCCCATGCTGATCTCATGCCCCCTCATTTTGCCGGGAAAGGATGTCACATGCTCCCCCATACTTGGAAGAAGTTCACATGCTCACCAATACCAGTCACATGCTCCTCCATACTGGAAAGAAGATCACCATATCAGGAAGATAGTGCCATGCTCCCCCATACTGGGAAGAACAGGATATTTCCAAGGGCTTGTACAGATGGAGTGGTGTAGGTGTATCAGTTGGTTGGGGGGGTGCCGGTGGGCTAACAAAATGTTGAATGTCCGCCATTACAATTGTTTCTCCGTCCCGTTTCAGGTCATCGGCGTGCATGTCAACAATTGGAAGCTGGACAAGAGGCTGGGATGCTATGTGCTCATCCTGTACGTCATCTTCCTGTGTTTCTCCGTCCTCATCGAATACAACGTCTTCACCTTCGTCAACTTGCCAATGTGTCAGGACGACTTTTGACCGGTGCTCCCTGTAGCTCGTAGACCCAGATAAAAAACCTTCGTTGTCCACTAGCGAGGCGACCGTTTCCTGAGACTCTGAGGGAAAAACCGACACCGTCCTGTCCGCTGCACGGGCCTGGCGAGGCTCACTTCTATCCGAATGTAAAAGGATGCTTAAATCTTACTTTTGCCGTGGGAACCCAGCGCCGGGTCGTAGGAGGCCTGAAAACGTTCCGTCGAGGTTAGCGTCTTTTCCGGAGAGGTGTCGAGTGATGCTGCTTTATTTTGTATAGTGTAAAACTTTCATACAGGTATTCCAAAATATACAGAAAAAAAAAAGAAACGTCTTTACCGAAACTTCCAAATTATTCTATATGGCCACTTGAAGGATGCGGACAAAAAGATGTTTCATTTTGCCGTACCATAATGTACAGAAAAAAAAAAAAATAATAATACATTTAATACTATAGTGATATATACCTGTACAGGTGAAATCTTTATGACTGCATTGCTATGGAGCACTAACTTTTTATGGGTCAAAAATGAACTTTATTCGAAACCTGTAGAGCACAATGCAAGATGATCCATCTTTATAGGAGTCTTGGAACCTGTAAAACTTGAGGTAGCACAGTTGGACGAAAATTCTTTTTTTTTTTTAAAGCAAATTTGTTTCTATAATCTAGAAAGTCGAGTGGTGGACACTTATTTTTTTAAAGACGGTTTATAAAGTGGCTGATATGAAATGGGATTTGGACGATGCTCATTAATCGTATCCGGCACTCTGAGGTTCATAAAGTACAAAGCAAAAATTTTTTTTTTTATAGAACTATACTGAAACTATATCGCCCCCTCCGGGAGCTGCAATGGAATGCACATTCAGGAATGCAAGGACTACAAAGATTTATTTCAAAAAAAGTTTATTTGTATCTGTGATTGTAAAAAAAAAAAAAGAATATTTGATAAGGATATATCTATTTAAAAAAAGGAATGTTTATTTCAATGCACAATATAATATAAAATGTGTATGTATTTAAAAAAAAAAAAGAATATTCCGCATTGTGTCATTTTGTGAGTGGCGTAATTCTAAAAAAAAAACAGGGGGTGTCTTTATAGCGGAACTCCACTTTTTAAAAAATTTATTCTGGATGAACACACAATGGAACTTATAAACCCTTTTGCTGCCAAAGCAGTTTATGCATTTTGTGCTCACATTTAAAAAAAAAATAATTTTAGGCCTGAAGAGGACTTAAAGTATCACTAAAGGTAAAACTTTTTCTTATTAGTGTTAGAGCAGAGAGATATTAGAAACCCTGTCAGTTTTTATTCCTGTCTATGCCCCCGTTAGGGAGATTCACTCTTGCTATTTCTCCTGTTTACCATTATCATTGAAAGTGAAAGTAAAAGAAAATTCCAAATTTTGGGTTGTCCCCAGAAAAGTAATAGAGGGGAAATCTTCCAATGGGGACACTAGTTCTGGTGATCTGGGGGGTCCCCAAAGAATTCCCTATGGCTATGGGACAGGAGGTGAAGGGAAATCTCCACAATGGATAGCAGATAGCGAAAAGAATCTGATGGGTTATACCCAGGGGTGTTGCTAGGTGGGGAAAAGACCAGGGGCTTCAGCCTGAAGTCCGAGCCTGACCTGGGGGGGGGGGGGGGGGGGGTGGTAAGCTCACTTGATGGTTGCTGCCTGGGTTACCAGTGCCTATCAATGCTGCTGACCACTACCTGATACACACTGACCGATACACTGACCCACACTGACGCACACTGACCATTACACTGACCTACCTGACGCACACTGACCTACCTGACGCACACTGACCTACCTGACGCACACTGACCTACCTGACCCACACTGACCTACCTGACGCACACTGATCATTACACTGACCTACCTGACGCACACTGACCGATACACTGACGCACACTGACCATTACACTGACCTACCTGACCCACACTGACCTACCTGGCCCACACTGACCTACCTGACGCACACTGATCATTACACTGACCCACACTGACCTACCTGATGCACACTGACCGATACACTGACCCACACTGACGCACACTGACCATTACACTGACCTACCTGACGCACACTGACCTACCTGACCCACACTGACCTGTCTGACCCACACTGACCTACCTGACCATTACACTGACCCACAATGACCTACCTGACCATTACACTGACCTACCTGACCCACACTGACCTACCTGACCCACACTGATCATTACACTGACCTACCTCCTACCTGACCCACACTGATCATTACATTGACCTACCTGACCCACACTGATCGTTACACTGACCTATCTAAGGCACGCTGATCTACCTGACCCACACTGACCTACCTGACCCACACTGACCTACCGGACCATTACACTGACCTACCTGACCTACCTGACACACACTGACCATTACACTGACCTACCTGACACACACTGATCATTACACTGACCATTATACTGACCTACCTGACACACACTGACCATTACACTGACCTACCTGACACACACTGATCATTACACTGACCATTATACTGACCTACCTGACACACACTGACCATTACACTGACCTACCTGACCCACTCTGACCTACCTGACATACACTGACCTACCTGACCATTACACTGACCTACCTGACCCACACTGGTCATTACACTGATGCACACTGACCTATCTGAAACACACTGACCTACTTGATCCACACTGACCATTACACTGACCTACCTGACCCACACTGACCATTACACTGACCTACCTGACGCACACTGACCTACCTGACGCACACTGACCTACAAGACCCACACTGACCATTACACTGACCTACCTGACCCACACTGACCATCACACTGACCTACCTGACGCACACTGACCTACCTGCCACACACTGACCTACCTGACACACACTGAACAATAATACTGACGCACACTGACCTACCTGCTGACACACACTGACATGCACTGACCTACCTGACCTTTACACGTCAGACTTCAGGTGACTGTGATCTCCTCCTGCAGCTCAGCAGTAGTGTTCGGTGTGCCCATCCCAGTAGACAGCAGGCAGGCAGAGACAGGAGAGCAACCCGCCTGAGCGCCGAGCAGGGATCTCATACTGCTCGATGCGGCTGCATTGTAATTCCCGCCTTCTGGAGCCTGTATCGCCTATGATGGACGTCACACGTCCCGCGGTCCCAGCATTGGACCAGTGGGACGTCCATCATAGGCGCTACAGGCTCCTGCTATGTCATTCGGCCACGCTCAGTCAGATCGGTCCCCACTCGGGGCTAATAATAGATTTGTGAATGCCGGAGACCGGGGGCTTTTTGAGAGGCCCACTCGGGGCTCCAGCCCCCCCTCCCGACGACACTGGTTATAACCCTCCCTAAGGCCTGGTTCACACCCATGCAGGTTGCATATTCCAGGTGTCAGGATCACTTAGTGCTCCTGCTCCTCATTCCAGCACCCGAGTGTTGGCTGTTGCATTCCTCCTGTCTGTGTTCACCTGCAAGGTGATTGATCTGGTCAGTCACCCGATATAAGCAAACCGAACACTCTATCCCTTGCTTGTAATAGAGGCAGAATTACCTACATTGTTCCTGATCAAGCCTCCCGTTTGTCTGCCCTGCTTTGCTGTTGGATTTCCCTGTGTATGACCCGGACCAAATATTGGACTATTCCCTGAACTCAGCCTGCCTTTTACCTGGACTGTCTTAGAACCACGCTATCTGTCTGCCAAACTGCAAGTAGTCTGTTGTTTGCACTGTTCGCATCTGCCCTGCTGTGGTGGCCAGGCACTATAGCATTGTGTATAAGTCCTGGGGGCAACCAAGTACCGGTAGGCCTGCTTGCCTTAAGGGAAAGGGGGCTGCTATAGGTGAAGCACACAGTAGCTAGCTATAGTGTCTGACCACCTGCGTTGGGGTGTACGTGACTGTCAGAAACCATGAATCAGACTGAGACAGAAGTACAAAACGTCAGGGAGCCAGAGATGAGCGTCGTAGAACAGCAAGCAGGATCTGGAGCCAGAAGGAATGTCAGCCAAGCAAGTCTTTAACAGGAACACAGGAGAGTGTCTTTAGACCAAGGCGAAATCAGAGATCATCTGGGCTGGACGGCTTAAGTAGGCAGGGCTGAGGAGCAGAAAATCATCAACAGCTGAGTCACTGTGGAGAGAGAGATAGGGTCGGTTCACACTGGGGCAACACGACTTCAGCGCGACTTTGCACGGCGACTTCAACGCGGCTTCGACGCGACTTCGACCCGACTTCAGCGCGACTTTAGCAAATTACAAGGCGACTTGAAGTCGCCTCCATGACAGGCGACTTCGCCTGTGGCCAATCAGCTCTCTGGGAGGGAGGGGGGGAGGGAGGGGTTTTCCCTGCAAAGTCGCTTGACTTTACAGAGAGATCCGACTTGGAGGCGACTTCCATAGATTTCTATGGTACAGGTCGCCTACCAAGTCGGATCAAAGTAGTACAGGGAGTACGCTCTGAAGTCGGAGCGACTTCAGTAGCGTCTATTAAGACGCTAGCGTTCACTCCCATTCAAACTATTTCTGGGGTGACTTGAGGGCGTACAAGTCGGATCCCAAGTCGTCCCAGTGTGAACCGAGCCATAGGAGCTGGCAATTAGCTGACAGCTGAGCGGCCAGCTCAGAGAAGGAAGGGGTGAGCCCAGCCCCGACAGTGACATTCGTGACACCTTTGCATTTTGCATTTTTCAATATACACATTTGATCTTTGGAAGTCTATAGAACCAAAAACAAGAGAAAAGTCCCTGGACCTTTCCATAAAATGCACAGATGTGAACGTGACCCATAGGAAACCATGTTAAATGGACTGTAGTGTGTTTCAGCAAAACTGAAAACGCACTTAAAAAATGCATAGGTGTGAACCAGGCCTTACTCCATCCGAAATGAAAAAAAAAGCAGAAAATTGTATCATACTTACCGTAATTTTTATTTCCAGGTGCCTATCCATGGCAGCATACATGTGATAATAGCCCCGCCTACTTCTGCTCACAGGACCAGTGCATAGCTAAAAAAAAGTAAACGGTATTCGCACCACACATGTGAGGTATCGCTGCAACCGTTAGAGCGAGAGCAATAATTCTAGGGCAAGACCTCCTCTGTAACTCTAAACTGATAACCTGTAAAGGCGTTTAAACCGCCGCCTATGGAGAATTTGAGCACTGTAGTATGTCGCCATTCCATGAGCGTGTGCAATTTGAAAGCATGACATGTTAGGTATCTATTTAGTCGGTGTAACATCATATTTCACATTATACAAAAAAATTGGGGTTTATTTTTAAATTAATTAACCACTTCACGGAAAATCACGTACCTGTAGGTCATTTGGTTAAAGTGGTTGTACCAGGGTAATGCCTGCAGCTGCAGGCATCACCCCGGTACCGTTTCTAGAGCTGGGGGTCGGCTCTCGTATGATAACAACCAATACAGCTAATGAGCCGCTCGGCCGTTTTCAAAAGAAGCAGGAGGGGACATCCCCCCCCCCACCTGCCGCCTTCCGCCGCTCTGCCCGGGTCTCCCGTCCCACCGGGAGACCGGAGCGACCATCCGCCAGCTGTGTGGAGTCCCTAACGAAGCTGGAAATGGCTTTGATTGGGTCTCCGATATAAAAGCAGGGAAGCGACGTCACAACGTCACTTCCGGTTTACTTAGCTGCCAATGGCGCCAAATTAAAAAAACTCTCAGTATTCCAAAACGCGGATTTTGGCGTTTTGAATACTTTGAAGTGCAAAGGAGGGATTTGCCATCCATAAAGTCTACCTGTCACTGCCTATTACTGTCACAAGGGATGTTTACATTCCTTGTGACAGCAATAAAAGTGATCAGATTTTTTTTTTTTATAGGGACAGTGTTAAATAAAAAATAAATAAAAAAAAAAAATTAAAAATTAAAAAACGTCCCCCGTCCCCGCGAGCTCGCGCACCAAAGAAAACGCATACGTAAGTTGCCCCCGCAAATGTAAATGGTGTTCAAATCACACATGTGAGGTATCGCCGCAATCATTAGAGCGAGGGCAATAATTCTAGAAAAAGACCTCCTCTGTAACTCTAAACATGTAACCGTTAAAAATTTTTAAACCTCACCTATGGAGATTTTTAAGTATCGAAGTTTGTTGCACGAGTGTGCACAATTTTAAAACATAACATGTTAGGTATCTATTTACTTGGCGTAACATCATCTTTCAAAATATGCAAAAAAATTGGGCCAACTTTACTGTTTTTTTGTTTTATTTTTAAATTCAAAAAGTGTATTTTTTCCCAAAAAAATTGCTTTAGAAAGACCGCTGAGCAAATACCGTGTGACATAAAATATTGCAACGACCACCATATTATTCTCTAGGGTCTTTTCTAAAAAAAAAAGTATAACGTTTGGGGGTTAAAGTACAGTCAGGTCCATAAATATTGGGACATTGACACAAATTTAATCTTTTTGGCTCTATACACCACCACAATGGATTTGAAATGAAACGAACAAGATGTGCTTTAACTGCAGACTTTCAGCTTTAGTTTGAGGGTATTTACATCCAAATCAGGTGAACGGTGTAGGAATTACAACAGTTTGTATATGTACCTCCCACTTTTTAAAGGGACCAAAAGTAATGGGACAATTGGCTGCTCAGCTGTTCCATGGCCAGGTGTGTGTTATTCCCTCATTATCCCATTTACAAGGAGCAGATAAAAGGTCCAGATTTCATTTCAAGTGTGCTATTTGCATTTGGAATCTGTTGCTGTCAACTCTCAATATGAGATCCAAAGAGCTGTCACTATCAGTGAAGCAAGCCATCATTAGGCTGAAAAAACAAACCCATCAGAGAGATAGCAAAAACATTAGGTGTGGCCAACTCAACTGTTTGGAACATCCTTAAAAAGAAACAACGCACTGGTGAGCTCAGCAACACCAAAAGACTCGGAAGACCACAGAAAACAACTGTGGTGGATGACTGAAGAATTCTTTCCCTGATGAGGAAAACACCCTTCACAACAGTTGGCCAGATCAAGAACACTCTCCAGGAGGTAGGTGTATGTGTGTCAAAGTCAACAATCGAGAGAAGACTTCACCAGAGTGAATACAGAGGGTTCTCCACAAGATGTAAACCATTGGTGAGCCTCAAAAACAGGAAGGCCAGATTAGAGTTTGCCAAACATCTAAAAAAGCCTTCACAGTTCTGGAACAACATCCTATGGACTGATGAGAACAAAATCAACTTGTACCAGAGTGATGGGAAGAGAAGAGTATGGAGAAGGAAAGGAACTGCTCATGATCCAAAGCATACCACCTCATCAGTGAAGCATGGTGGTGGTAGTGTCATGGCATGGGCATGTATGGCGGCCAGTGGAACTGGTTCTCTTGTATTTATTGATGATGTGACTGCTGACAAAAGCAGCAGGATGAATTCTGAAGTGTTTCGGGCAATATTATCTGCTCATATTCAGCAAAATTCTTCAGAACTCATTGGACGGTGCTTCACAGTGCAGATGGACAATGGCCTGAAGCATACTGCGAAAGCAACCAAAGAGTTTTTTTAAGGGAAAGAAGTGGAATGTTATGCAATGGCCAAGTCAATCACCTGACCTGAATCCGATTGAGCATGGATTTCACTTGCTGAAGTCAAAACTGAAGGGAAAATGCCCCAAGAACAAGCAGGAACTGAAGACAGTTGCAGTAGAGGCCTGGCAGAGCATCACCAGGGATGAAACCCAGCGTCTGGTGATGTCTATGCGTTCCAGACTTCAGGCTGTAATTGACTGCAAAGGATTTGCAACCAAGTATTAAAAAGTAAAAGTTTAATGGATGATTGTTAAGATATACAGCCAAGAGTCTTTTAAAAATATCCATACTCCCAGCAGCCACCACCAATTGTGGAAGAGCGTTCCACATCCTTATTGCCCTGACAGCGAAAAACTCCCTGTGCACTTTAAGGTTAAACTGCTTCTCCTACAGTCTCATTGTGTGGCCTCGTGTCCTCCTACACTCCTTGAGACTGAATACCCTGTTTCCCCGAAAATAAGACCTAGCGTGATTGTCGGTGATGGCTGCAATATAAGCCCTACCCCCCAAATAAGCCCTAGTTAAAGTCCTTGTAGGTCTTTCTTGTTAAAAAAAAAAGTCCTTGTAGGTCTTATTTTCAGGGTAGGGCTTATTTTCGGGGAAACAGGGGAGGGCTTATTTGGGGGGTAGGGCTTATATTGCAGCCATCACCGACAATCACGCTAGGTCTTATTTTCGGGGAAACAGGGTAGTTTCTTTCCTATCTTGGGATCGCTTTGAGGTATTTGTAGATCGATATAATGTCCCCTCTCAAGCTTCGCTTCTCCAGCGAGAATAATTTTAGTGCTTGTAGTTGTTCCTCCTAGTTGAGGTCCTCCACTCCCCTTATTAGTTTTGTTGCCCTTCTTCAGACTCTCTCCAGCTCCAGCACATCCCTTCTGAGGACTGGTGACCAGAACTGGACGGAATACTCCAGACGTGGTCTAACCAGAGTTTTATAAAGTGGCAAGATTATCGTTTTATCCCTGGAGTATATCTCTTTTTTTATGCATGCTAACATTCTGCCTGTTCTTCATTTTCTTTATATCCCCTGTGGGGAGATTCCCCATCCCTATTAGTCCTGTTCACTATTGTCACCAGGACAGAAGGTAAGGAGGAATCCCGATGTTTAGAAGAACAGCCCTCGTTAAAGGGGAACACCAGTTAGCAAAAATAATTAAAAGAAAAGTAGCCTATCAAGTTACGAAATAACAAAAAGCATCTCTATCGGAAATACCTCCTCTTCAGCACTGTCCCCTAAATGCTTGAGGCTCCAAAGTCCAGAGTGGGTCCTATCCCATGATGACCGGTATCATCCAACACACTTTCTGCGAACTTAGTGTCCTGGACCATCATCACACTGGCCTGAATTCTGTAGAGAATGGTGGTGGCGTCATACCCTCAGCACTGTCCTATGATGTATGGATGACCGACCACAGCCACCGCTGAAAGAAGAAGACCTGGGCTTCTCAGCGGAGTTATTCTTTATGAATTATCTACGTGACGTTGAAGATTTCTCCATGTTTCGGGAACACTTATTAAACTTTTACAGTAAACTCCTCAAAGCTGGGGAGGAATTTGCAAGTGACACTTGGCGGAGAACCTGAATTCCTTAAAGGGCTTAAAGCTGTATTACACCCTCAGTAAAAACGTTGATAATTCTCTTCTGCTTCACCTAACGAGATGTATAATGAATGCCTTTCATCATTATGGATCAAATATGTCCATTTCCCTTCTAGGTCTCTGTGTTCCTTCCCTGAACTTCTGATTGGGGGGGTGCGCTTCACAGATGGGTTATCTGGGACTATCTGTACCACGAATCCCGGCCTGCTGGACATAGTGTGCTCTGGGTATGTCTTCACACAGGCCGAGTCTGTCCTATTGTATTATAGCAGCTGGCACATGATCACGGGACCGTGCAAAATGACTTTATTGAAGACAGGGTGAAATAATCACTTCGATACCGGGCCACTTTCACTCCTTTCCTGCCCAGGCCAATTTTCAGCTTTTAGCGCTGTCGCAATTTAAATGACAATTGCGCGGTCATGCTAAACTGTAACCATGTGAAATTTTTATCATTTGTTTGGAACAGATAGAGATTTCTTTTGGTGGTACTAAAACCAAAGTTTTTTTATTTTTAGCTAAACAAATTTAAAAAAAAACAGAAATTAAAAAAAAATAAAATAGTTTTTCTTAGTTTCTGTTATAAAAATTAGCAAATAAGTAATTTTTCTCCTTCACTGATGTGTGGTGATGAGGCTGCACCGATGGGCACTGATAGGCTGTACTGATGGGCACTGATGAGGCAGCGCTGATATGCAGCACTGATGGGCACTGATATGCGCCATTAAAGGCGGCACTGATGGGCACTGATTGGCACTGTTGGGGCTGCACTGCTAATCAGGACACTGATGATCAGTGCCCTGATTACTCGTGTAAATTTTCCCCATCACACTTGCCGGTTACCGGCTCTCCTCTCCTCATGCTGTGACAGCACGTGAGGCAGTGCCGGCTCGTGCTTTTTTGTTTGGAGGGGAGGGGGCGGAAAACAACCGCCCCTTCCCACGACACCTCAAAGCCCCGCTTGCTGTCTGCCGGTCGGTCCACTTACCCTATCTAGGTGGCAGGGATTGGGCAGCGGCAGACATCAAGGCTGTGGCAGCCGTGAATAGAGGGGGCCCCTAATGGATGGGCCGCCGCTGACGTGAGGAAAGGAATGCCGATAACCAGAAAGTTTGTTTACATGTGATCAGCTGTGATTGGACACAGCTGATCACATGGTAAAGGGCCACTGTTATTGGCCCTTTACCATGATGTAAGGTAAAGGAGGAGGAGGACCTCTGATGTGATGGGGGGGACCTCTGATGTGATGGGGGGACCTCTGATGTGATGGGGGGGACCATTGATGTGATGGGGGGGACCTCTAAAGTGATGGGATCTGTGATCAGCTGTGTCCATGAACGCCCTCTCAGAACTGGATGACCGCGCTGTAGCCATCTTTCAGCTATAGTGCAGTCAAAAAGTGGTTACGTTGACAGCGTTAACGCATTTCAACCATACAAGCCTTAGTCATATGACTGAAACGTGTTTGCGCTGTCAACCTAATGGATATTTCACCCTGTAATCAATCAAGTCATTTTGCACAGTCCCTAATCGTGTGCCAGCTCTTACAATACATTGTGAAATATGGCTTTTAGGAGTCTCAGTTGTTGCATCGATTCATCACACAGCTATATATCAGATCATCCGAGGTGAGTTTTCCTTCAAGTATGTCCTTTGATTCCTAGCATGCTGAACATAGTGTGCCTACGTGCCCTAAGCATGTCTTCTAGCTAGAGTAAAATCATCTAGGGCACGTCCATATCACACAAAGTGCTTCAAGAGTCTCTTTAAAGAATATTTGTATGTAGCCATCAATTATAATCATCCACTTTATGTGCTCTTGTAAATCCACTCCCAGTGCTATTTACCACCACCAGATGTGCCCTCACCTGGACCTATTGACCTCACATATCGTGCTCGGTCAAGATGCACTTTTGTCCCTTTAAGCCAGGGGTAGACAACCTGGGACCCTCCAGCTGTTGTGGAACTACTATTTCCCATGAGGCATTGCAAGGCTAGCAGTTACAATTACTTTCAGAGGCACGATGGGACTTGCAGTTCTGCAACAGCTGGAGGGCCCCAGGTTGCCTGCCCCTGCTTTAAGTGGACCAAAGAAAGTAGACCAATGTATAGCCGTTCTTGCTATTCCAATCCTCCTCCAACTGGGACGCTCCTCCTTTACTCCTCCGCTCAGCACCATACAAACACTACAATAGTGCTTATCCTTTTAAAATTTTATTAGCTATACAAGCTTAAAATATCACATTCACATGTGCTAAGTGCGCCGATTTACCAGATACAGTGCATCCGGAAAGTATTCACAGCGCTTCACTTTTTCCACATTTTGTTATGTTACAGTCTTATTCCAAAATGGATTAAATTCATTATTTTCCTAAAAAAATCTACAAACAATACCCCATAATGACAACGTGAAAGAAGTTTGTTTGAAATCTTTGCAAATTTATTAAAAAAAAAAATCCCATGTACAGAAGTATTTACAGCCTTTGCTCAACACTTTGTAAAAGCACCTTCTGCACCAATTACAGCCTCAAGTCTTTTTGAGTATGATGCTACAAGCTTGGCACACCTATTTTTGGGTAGTTTCTCCCATTCTTCTTTGTAGGACCTCTCGAGCTCCCTCAGGTTGGATGGGGAGCGTTGGTGCTCAGCCATTTTCAGATCTCTCCAGTGATGTTCTATCAGGTTCAGGTCTGGGCTCTGGCTGGGCCACTCAAGGACATTCACAGAGTTGTCCCGTAGCCACTCCTTTGTTATCTTGGCTGTGTGCTCAGGGTCGTTGTCCTGTTGGAAGATGAACCTTCATCCCAGTCTGAGGTCCAGAGCGCTCTGGAGCAGGTTTTCATCAAGGATGTCTCTGTACCTTGCTGCATTCATCTTTCCCCTCAATCCTGACTAGTCTTCCAGTTCCTGCCACTGAAAAACATCCCCACAGCATGATGTTGCCACCACCATGCTTCACTGTAGGGATGGTATTGGCCATGTGATGAGCGGTGCCTGGTTTCCTCCAGACATGACGTTTGCTATTCAGGCCAAAGAGTTCACTCTTTGTTTTATCAGACCAGAGAATTGTGTTTCTCATGGTCTAAGAGTCCTTCAGGTGCTTTTTGGCAAACTCCAGATGGGCTGTCATGTGATTTTTACTGAGGAGTCCCTCCGTCTGGTCACTCTACCATACAGGCCTGATTGGTGGAGTGCTGCAGAGATGGTTGTTCTGGAAGGTTCTCCTCTCTCCACAGCAAAATGATGGAGCTCTGTCAGAGTGACCATTGGGTTCTTGGTCACCTCCCTGACTAAGGCCCTTCTCCCCTAATTGCTGAGTTTGTTCGGGCGGCCCCGCTCTAGGAAGAGTCCTGGTGGTACCAAACTTCTTCCATTTATAGATGATAGAGGCCACTGTGCTCATTCCAGCAGAAATATTTCTGTACCCTCCCCCAGATCTGTGCCTCCATACAATCCTGTCTCGGAGGTCTACAGACAATTCCTTGGACTTCATGGCTTGGTTTGTGCTCTGACATGCACTAACTGTGGGACCTTATATAGACAGGTGTGTGCCTTTCCAAATCATGTCCAATCAACTGAATCTACCACAGGTGGACTCCAATCAAGTTGTAGAAACATCTCAAGGATGATCAGTGGAAACAGGAGGCACCTGAGCTCAATTTATAGTGAATTGGCAATGGCTGTGAATACTTATGTACATGGCATTTTTTCCTTTTTTATTTGTTATTTTTTTATTTCATTATGGCGTATTGTTTGTAGAATTTTGAGGAAAATAATGAATTTAGTCCATTTTGGAATAAGGCTGTAACATAACAAAATGTGGAAAAAGTGAAGCACTGTGAATACTTTCTGGATGCTTTGTATATCCAGCCTTAATACAGTATGTAATATGATTGCGTGCAATATGGCGAAACTCCTGTAAATTACTGCACTTCCACGTTCCTCGAATGTCGTAATGTCATCCAGGCCCCGCCCCAACGCGTTTTGTGACAGGGCACGTGACTTCATCATTCCCCCCTGATGACATTACATGTCCTGTGACTCTTTGATTTGAATGGGAGTTGAATTTTGGTGTATAGCTGCTGGTAACAATATTATCGATTTATAGTTTTTAAAAAATACATATTTTGTGGTTTTATATTTGATTTATTCGGGAAAACACTGTAGCAGCTCACAAGGGATAATACTGCAGCAGTTCAAGTTTGTTCAATGTGTACCACAGAGGGAGGGGGTAGCGCTAGGGCCATACAATGTCTCCTTACCACCTGTCAAATGCTCTCTGAAAAGCAATCTAAACATGGATCACTCTTCAGAGAGCAAAGCTAGTGCGAACGAGCCTTTAGGGAGTTTTAGAGCTGTGTCCCATTGAGGAGATTTTTCCTCACTTCCTGTCCTACAGTCA
Source organism: Lithobates septentrionalis (assembly GCA_037952835.1). Taxonomy (NCBI): domain Eukaryota; kingdom Metazoa; phylum Chordata; class Amphibia; order Anura; family Ranidae; genus Lithobates; species Lithobates septentrionalis. The sequence goes on from JBBDGP010003355.1 coordinate 389,065, forward strand.
AATTAGGAAGTGAGAGAAAATTAGACATGTGCAATTTGTTTACTTCCAATTTAATTTTTCAACTAAATTAGTTAATTTGGAAATATTTGAATTAACAAAAACCTGTTTCACAAATTAATTCAAAAATCTGAAAATAATGAAAATCCGAAAATAAGAATGAAAATCCAAAATTCAAACAAAATAATAACTAACTAATAATAATAACTATTACTAACTAATAATTATAGGTATTGGAATTTCCTTTCAAATTTGGCTGTTGGTGAACGTAACAAATACAAATCTATCCAAAGTTACGAATTATCCGAAAAAACAAATGCAGCATCTAAACGAATATAACGTAACAAATGAATAATAATAAATAATAATAATAAAACTTTTTATTATTATTATTTATTATTATTAATTTGTTCCGTTCCATTCGTTTAGTTGCGGCATTCATTATTTCGGATAATTCGTAACTTCTGATAAATTTGCATTTGTTACGTTCACCAACAGCCAAATTTGAAAGGAAATCCCAATACCTGTAATTTAACAGTTAGTTATTATTAGTTAGTTTTTATTTTGGATTTTCTAATTTTCGTACTTATTTTAGAATTTTTCGAATTTCGGATTTTTCTTAATTATCGAAATAATGAATACCACATCTAAACAAATGGAACATAATGAATTAGAATTTTTTCGATGTTACGAATTTATTCCAAATAACGAATTTCAAGCATAACGAATGACCAGAAAACCGAAAAAAAAAAAATTCGGCAGTGCACATATCTAGAGGAAATCCCTTAAAATTAAGGGAATCCCTTGTAGTCACTAGAACTAGTGTCCCCATTGGAAGATTTCCCCTCCATTCTTGTTCTGGTGACAACGCAAAATTTTGGATTTTCTTTCACTTTTGGTCATAAAGGTAAACAGGACAAATAGAGATGGTGAATCTCCCTTAACTGCTTGTCAACCAACCTGCGGCAGGTTGGCACGGCTGCGCAAACCGCCGTAGGTGTATGTCGGCTGCTTTAAGAGCTATAGGGGCCCGTGCGTTTGGGTACAACACTGCACGACCGAGCAATTATTAGTTAAAGCGACGCAGTTCCGTATAGCAAAAAATGGCCTGGTCAGGAAGTGGGCTGAAGTGGTTAAAGTGTTACTAAACCCATGAGCCTGCTTTCACTATATCTGGTCTCCCCAGGAGCCTGCATTCACTATATCTGGTCTCCCCAGGACCCTGCATTCACTATATCTGGTCTCCCCAGGAACCTGCATTCACTATATCTGGTCTCCCCAGGAGCCTGCATTCACTATATCTGGTCTCCCCAGGAGCCTGCATTCACTATATCTTCTCTCCCCAGGAACCTGCCTTCATTATATCTGGTCTCCCCAGGACCCTGCTTTCACTATATCTGCTCTCCCCAGGAGCCTGCATTCACTATATCTGGTCTCCCCAGGACCCTGCATTCACTATATCTGTTCTTCCCAGGAGCCTGCATTCACTATATCTGGTCTCCCCAGGACCCTGCATTCACTATATCTGGTCTCCCCAGGAGCCTGCATTCACTATATCTGGTCTCCCCAGGAGCCTGCATTCACTATATCTGGTCTCCCCAGGACCCTGCTTTCACTATATCTGGTCTCCCCAGGAGCCTGCATTCAATATATCTGGTCTCCCCAGGAACCTGCATTCACTATATCTGGTCTCCCCAGGAGCCTGCATTCACTATATCTGTTCTTCCCAGGAGCCTGCATTCACTATATCTGTTCTTCCCAGGAGCCTGCATTCACTATATCTGGTCTCCCCAGGAGCCTGCATTCACTAAATCTGGTCCCCCCAGGAGCCTCCATCCGCTATATCTGGTCTCCACAGGACTCTGCGTTCACTATATCTGGTCCCCCCAGGAGCCTCCATCAGCTATATCTGGTCTCCCCAGGAGCCTCCATTCCCTATATCTGGTCTCCCCAGGAGCCTGCATTCACTAAATCTGGTCCCCCCAGGAGCCTCTATCCGCTATATCTGGTTTCCCCAGGAACCTGCATTCACTATATTGGGTCTCCCCAGGAGCCTGCATTCTCTATATCGGTCTAAAAAGTATATATGCAGGGAGTGGCGCTGTGCATGAGGGAATTGATGGCATATAATGAATGTCTAATGACTAGGATTTGTGTGTCTATGAGGCATGTTAAGGAGAACGGAAAAAATTATAAAAAAAAATATATATATATATCTCCCACATGGGGATCGGTAAGTGCTAATAAGAAAATGTGGATAAAAGTGGGTGTTCGGTACAGCCTGAATCTTATAACCCAATAAACAATGGTGGTCTCTGATGGTGTTGTATGATGTGCATTAATAAGTGCCAGAATGCCAAGTGCAATCCAATAAAGTCTAAAAGAATATATATATACAGGGAGTGGCGCTGTGCATGAGGGGATAATCGCCGTATATAATTATCTAATGATAAATCATATTATGAGAACCAACACAAAGATGTAAAGAAGTATACATATATATCCCGCATAGAGATCGGTAGGTGCTAAGAAGAGAGTATAGATGCAGATGGTTGTTCAATATAGCCTGGATACCATAACCCAATGACCACTAATTATCTCTAATGGTGTTATATAATGTGCAAATAAGTGCCAAAGTGTCAAGTGCAGTCCAATAAAACGTTCCAGCCCTTGCTGAAATAACCTACAAGTGATGTGAAAAGGGGGTATCCACAACCCTCTAAGGTGCAGTGCTAAAAAATTAAGTTGCAAACAATTTTGTAATGGGTAGATCTATATCTATAAGGGGTATCCACAACCCTCTAAAGTGCAGTGCTAAGAAATTAAATTAAATTAAATTGCAAACAAATTTATAAACAATTTTTAGATCTATATATATATATATAGGAAGTGATGTTGAAAATAAAGGATTAGTGGTGGTTGACAAATAAATTAATAATAGCACAATTAAATAGCAGCATGAGATCACATGTGAAAATGCAGAAAAAGGTAAAAATCCAGCAAATCGTTAGAAAGTTCATGTAAAGTCTTCCACCCGACAAATTCCAGATTCTATAAAGATACAATCCCCCTGTTGTGATTCCACTCACCGGAACGCTATACCCCTGCAGGGGTATAAGCATAAGATGTTTCCACTCCAGCCGGTCAGATCCGGATGCCGATCGAATCTTTGTGGTCACTCGTCTCTGATTGCCTAGTCCAGATCAGCCTCTCCAACAGAGCAGGGGGACGGGGGGGATGGATAATCCCCTAGTACGATCCTATCTCCAGCCGGACATCCGCTCCAAGGGAATTATATGTAATAAAAAAGTTGTGTCCACATAGCGTAACTCTTTTTTTCAAAAAAGTTTATTATGTAAAAAATACAATCCAATAAAGAGGAGTTACTCCAAGAAAAATAATAAGTTTAAAAAGGAAAAGAATGGAGGAGCATACAAGCTCACTGGCTCCCTTTGCTGTCCCGGGACGCAGCGTTGTTCGCAAATCCCGCTTGCGTTCCACCGGTCAGCTAGCAAGAACCACAGCAGCAGGAAGTGACGTTGTGCGTACCAAGATAGTCCCGCCTCTTTATTGGATTGTATTTTTTACATAATAAACTTTTTTGAAAAAAAGAGTTACGCTATGTGGACACAACTTTTTTATTACATATAATTCCCTTGGAGCGGATGTCCGGCTGGAGATAGGATCGTACTAGGGGATTATCCATCCCCCCCGTCCCCCTGCTCTGTTGGAGAGGCTGATCTGGACTAGGCAATCAGAGACGAGTGACCACAAAGATTCGATCGGCATCCGGATCTGACCGGCTGGAGTGGAAACATCTTATGCTTATACCCCTGCAGGGGTATAGCGTTCCGGTGAGTGGAATCACAACAGGGGGATTGTATCTTTATAGAATCTGGAATTTGTCGGGTGGAAGGCTTTACATGAACTTTCTAACGATTTGCTGGATTTTTACCTTTTTCTGCATTTTCACATGTGATCTCATGCTGCTATTTAATTGTGCTATTATTAATTTATTTGTCAACCACCACTAATCCTTTATTTTCAACATCACTTCCTATATATATATATATAGATCTAAAAATTGTTTATAAATTTGTTTGCAATTTAATTTAATTTAATTTCTTAGCACTGCACTTTAGAGGGTTGTGGATACCCCTTATAGATATAGATCTACCCATTACAAAATTGTTTGCAACTTAATTTTTTAGCACTGCACCTTAGAGGGTTGTGGATACCCCCTTTTCACATCACTTGTAGGTTATTTCAGCAAGGGCTGGAACGTTTTATTGGACTGCACTTGACACTTTGGCACTTATTTGCACATTATATAACACCATTAGAGATAATTAGCGGTCATTGGGTTATGGTATCCAGGCTATATTGAACAACCATCTGCATCTATACTCTCTTCTTAGCACCTACCGATCCCTATGCGGGATATATATGTATACTTCTTTACATCTTTGTGTTGGTTCTCATAATATGATTTATCATTAGATAATTATATACGGCGATTATCCCCTCATGCACAGCGCCACTCCCTGTATATATATATTCTTTTAGACTTTATTGGATTGCACTTGGCATTCTGGCACTTATTAATGCACATCATACAACACCATCAGAGACCACCATTGTTTATTGGGTTATAAGATTCAGGCTGTACCGAACACCCACTTTTATCCACATTTTCTTATTAGCACTTACCGATCCCCATGTGGGAGATATATATATATATATTTTTTTATAATTTTTTCCGTTCTCCTTAACACGCCTCATAGACACACAAATCCTAGTCATTAGACATTCATTATATGCCATCAATTCCCTCATGCACAGCGCCACTCCCTGCATATATACTTTTTAGACCTATTTTTGAGGGTACACGTTGGTGCCCTCTGCCTACATAGGGGGGCTGCAGTTGCAGTTATAGCCTGTAGCGCGGATCCACTGACTACAGAAACATTCTCTATATCGGGTCTCCCCATGAACCTGCACTCACTATATCTGATCTCCCCAGGAGCCTGCATTCACTATATCTTGTCTCCCCAGGAGCCTGCATTCACTATATCGGGTCTCCCCAGGAGCCTGCATTCTCTATATCGGGTCTCCCCAGGAGCCTGCATTCACTATGTCTGGTCTCCCCAAGAGCCTGCATTCACTATATCTTGTCTCCCCAGGAGCCTACATTCACTATATCTTGTCTCTCCAGGAGCCTGCATTCACTATATCGGGTCTCTCCAGGAGTCTGCATTCACTATATCGGATCTCCCCTGGAGCCTGCATTCACTATATCTGGTCTCCCCAGGAGCCTGCATTCAGTATATCTGGTCTCCCCAGGAGCCTGCATTCACTATATCTGGTCTCCCCAGGAGCCTGCATTCTCTATATCGGATCTCCCCTGGAGCCTGCATTCACTATATCTGGTCTCCCCAGGAGCCTGTATTCAGTATATCTGGTCTCCCCAGGAGCCTGCATTCACTATATCTGGTCTCCCCAGGAGCCTGCATTCTCTATATCTTGTCTCCCCAGGAGCCTGCATTCACTATATCTTGTCTCTCCAGGAGCCTGCATTCACTATATCGGGTCTCTCCAGGAGTCTGCATTCACTATATCGGATCTCCCCTGGAGCCTGCATTCACTATATCTGGTCTCCCCAGGAGCCTGCATTCAGTATATCTGGTCTCCCCAGGAGCCTGCATTCACTATATCTGGTCTCCCCTGGAGCCTGCATTCACTATATCTGGTCTCCCCAGGAGCCTGCATTCAGTATATCTAGTCTCCTCAGGAGCCTGCATTCAGTATATCTGGTCTCCCCAGGAGCCTGCATTCAGTATATCTGGTCTCCCCAGGATCCTGCATTCACTATATCTGGTCTCCCCAGGAGCCTGCATTCAGTATATCTGGTCTCCTCAGGAGCCTGCATTCAGTATATCTGGTCTCCCCAGGAGCCTGCATTCACTATATCTGGTCTCCCCAGGATCCTGCATTCACTATATCTGCTCTCCCACAGTACACAGAACATGGAAATTCTGTTTATTTTACATGGAAATTCAATTATTTTAGTAAATATAAACTGCTAAATACCTTTTCTCATCAGCAATATATAGCAGTCTTGTGACTTCTATCAGTTCCTAGTAAAGCTTGTAGGATGAGTTTTCATTCTCCCCTGACTCTCTGTCTGGACAGTGCACCCTCCAGAAAAAAAAAAAAAAAATAATCAATCTAGCAATACATACCAAACAGAGCATGTGCAGCCCGTCCTCTGGCTCTGTAAATATCAGATTATTTTTGGGGACAATGGAAGAAGGGGGAGGATCAGAGAAGACAGGATCAAACTGCCTTTATACACAATGCAAACGATTAACCCCTTAGGGTCCACAGTGAGTATAACAAGCATGCTTTACTCTCACTGTTGTGGGTCTAGTAACACTTTAGGGGACACAAACGGCAATAAAAACCTGACAGGGAGTCTAATCCCTTTTCATTCCATCTAAAACTAAAAAACATAAGTTTTGCTATTAGTTATACTTTAAGTGCGCACTTACTAATAAAAACGAATGGCACGACTGGCAGTTGCCCCATGAGAAGGTTGCAGAGACCAGGTGGTGTCAGAACCCCTCCCTGCACTATAGCCAGCGGTGCCATGCTGATGTCATTTTCAGGAACTCACAAGCCTGGCATTGCCCAATATATGTCAGATGAGGGTTTTTATTGCTGAAAATCCATTTTCACTTTTATAAAAATTCCATGCAGAAATTTCCCCTCCACAGATCCCCTCTCTGTCCTGTGTACACAGCCAAAAGGTATTTCAATGTAAATACTTGGTTTAAACTTTGAAACATACAGTGCCAAGAAAAAGTATTCACACCCCTTGAAATTCTCCACATCTTGTCATGTTACCACTAAAAACGTAAATGTATTTTATTGTAATTTTATGTGATAGACCAACACAAAGTGGCCCATAATTGTGAAGTGGAAGGAAAATGATAAATGGTTTTCAACATTTTTTACAAATAAATACGTGAAAAGTGTGGGGGGCATTTGTATATATGAGTCAATACTTTGCAAAATATCTCAAGCTCTGTCAGATTGGATGGAGAGCGTCTGTGAATAGCAATTTTCCAGTCTTGCCACAGATTCTCAATGTGATTTAGGTCTGGACTGTGACTGGGCCATTCTAACACATGAATAGGCTTTGATCTAAACCATTCCATTGTAGCTCTGGCTGTATGTTTAGGCTGCATTCACACCTGAGCATTTTCAGCACATAAAACGCCTGGAAAAAACACACGCAAAATCCCATTCATTTCAATGGCACCTGTTCACATCTGAGCGTTTTGTCACCTGCAGCAAAACGCCTGAAAAACGCCTTATGCTCAAAAAAGAACATGAGCTTCTTTGGGGCAGATTACAGGCGTTTCTCTGCTTTTTACATTGGTGACCTGTACAAAATCGCGGCAAAACCGATGTAAAGACGAGCGACTTTGAAACGCTCAGGTGTGAATGCAGCCTTAGGGTCGTTGTCCTGCTGGAAGGTGAACCTCCTCCCCGGTCTCATGTCTTTTGCAGGTTTTCTTCTAAGATTGTCCTGTATTTGGCTCCATCCATCTTCCCACCAACTCTGACCAGCTTCTCTGTCCCTGCTGAAGAAAAACATCCCCACAACAGGATGCTGCCACCACCATGTTTCACAGTGGGGATGGTGTGTTCAGGGTGATGTACAGTGTTAGTTTTCCACCACACATAGCGTTTTGCTTTTAGGCCAAAAAGTTCAATTTTGGTCTCATCTGACCAGAGCACCTTCTTCCACGTGTTTGCTGTGTCCCCCACATGGCTTCTCACAACCTGCAAACAGGACTTCTTATCACTTTCTTTCAACAATGTCTTTCTTTTTGCCACCCTTCCATAAAAGCCAGGTTTGTGGAGAACACGACTAATAGTTGTCCTGTGGACAGATTCTCCCACCTGAGCTGTGGATCTCTGCAGCTCCTCCAGAGTTACCATGGACCTCTTGGCTCATCTCTGATGAATGCTCTCCTTGCCCGGCCTGTCGGTTTAGGTGGACGGCCATGTCTTGGTAGGTTTGCAGTTGTGCCATACTCTTTCCATTTTCCGATGATGGATTGAACAGAGCTCCGTGAGATGTTCAAAGCTTGGGATATATTTTATAACCTAACCCTGCTTTATACTTCTCCACAACTTTATCCCTGACCTGTCTGGTGTGTTCCTTGGCCTTCATGATGCTGTTTGTTCACTAAGGATCTCTAACAAACCTCTGAGGGCTTCACAGAACATCTGTATTTATACTGAGATTAAATTACACACAGGAGGACTCTATTTACTAATTAGGTGACTTCTGAGGGCAATTGGTTCCACTAGATCTTAGTTAGGGGTATCAGACTAAAGGGGGCTGAATACAAATGCCCCCCCACCCCCCCCCCCCACACACACACACACTTTTCACATATTTATTTGTAAAAAATGTTGAAAACCATTTATCATTTTCCTTCCACTTCACAATTATGTGCCACTTTGTGTTGGTCTATCACATAAAATCCCAATAAAATACATTTTAGTTTTTGTTTGTAACATGACAAAATGTGGAAAATTTTAAGGGGTGTGAATACTTTTTCAAGGCACTGTACCTGATACATTGAAACACAAAGATTACTGGGAACAGCTGAGAGGTTCCATGTGAATGTTCTCCTGTGCAGCAAACTGCTCTGCATGCAGATCGCACACCGCGGCAGGATTCACAGGCGATCTCTGGGTGAATGTTTAACCAGAAATCCGGGTGAAACAAATATTATCTAAATAGCAGAACCACGACCAGGCCATTATTTGCTATTCTGCATGGTGCTAATTTAACTGACAATTGCGCGGTCATGCAACGCTGTATCCAAACAAAAAATTATATAATTTTTTTTCACACAAATAGAGCTTTCTTTTGGTGGTATTTGACTATCGGGTTTTTTGTTTTTTGTGATATAAATGAAAAAAAAAATACAAAAACTGTGGAAAAAAATAAAAACAATATTTTTTTTTACTTTCTGCTGTAAAAATATATTCAATAATAAAAAAAAAAAATTTCTTCATAAATTGTATTCTGCTTATGGAAGAGCCCTGGGGCCATTATTTAAAAAAAAAAGCAGAATTATGAGTTTAAAAAATTTTTTTTTTTTTTTTTTTTTACAGAATTATGAGTTTGAGGGCTCCATAATACCAACAAACTATGGTATATATACTGGAATTTTTTTTTTTAATTTGTTTTTATATTACTAATGGCGGTGATCAGCGACTTATAATGGGTCTGTGATAGTGCCATGGGATATATACATGATTGTTTACCTCTGGGTAGGTGGCGCGCACGTGCGTGCCCACCATTTCGGCTGTGCTGCCACTGGCTCCAGCACATTCCAATCAGCGGCTCCCAGCCAATGATCGTTGGCCAGGGTCTGCTAATCAGTGGAGCGATGACAGTAGAGAGATCTGTGTTGATAAACAACACAGATCTTTCTACTGACAGCGAGGATGTGCCGGGTTTTTGTCTTCCTGCAAAGCAGGGAAAAAGTATAGCAAAAAAATGGCCTGGTTATGGAGCCCCCCTTCATGACGAGGCCATTTTTTGCTATTAAACGCTGCGCTACTTTAACTGACAATTGCCCGATCATACAACACTGTATGCAAATTAAATTTATTCAATTTTTTTCACACAAATAGAGCTTTCTTTTGGTGGTATTTGATCAGCACTGGGTTCTTTTATTTTTTTGCACTATAAACTAAAAAAGACTGACATTTTTTAGGTTTCTTTTAACTGTATTTTTTACTTTTTGTTATAAAACATATCCAATAAAAAAGTTTAAAAAAATAAATAGAGCTTTCTTTTGGTGGTATTTGATCAGCACTGGGTTCTTTTATTTTTTTGCACTATAAACTAAAAAAGACTGAAATTTTTTAGGTTTTTTTTAACTATATTTTTTACTTTTTGTTATAAAACATATCCAATAAAAAAGTTTAAAAAAATAAATAGAGCTTTCTTTTGGTGGTATTTGATCAGCACTGGGTTCTTTTATTTTTTTGCACTATAAACTAAAAAAGACTGAAATTTTTTCGTTTTTTTTAACTATATTTTTTACTTTTTGCTATAAAACATATCCAATAGAAAAGTTTTAAAAAAATAAATAGAGCTTTCTTTTGGTGGTATTTGATCAGCACTGGGTTCTTTTATTTTTTTGCACTATAAACTAAAAAAGACTGACATTTTTTAGTTTTTTTTAACTATATTTTTTACTTTTTGCTATAAAACATATCCAATAGAAAAGTTTTAAAAAATAAATAGAGCTTTCTTTTGGTAGTATTTGATCAGCACTGGGTTCTTTTATTTTTTTGTGCTATAAACTAAAAAAAGACTAATATTTTTTTTTTTTTTAAACTATATTTTTTACTTTTTGCTATAAAACATATCCAATAAAAAAGTTTAATAAAATAAATAGAGCTTTCTTTTGGTAGTATTTAATCAGCACTAGGTTCTTTTATTTTTTTGTGCTATAAACTAAAAAAAAGACTAATATATATTTTTTTTAAACTATATTTTTTACTTTTTGCTATAAAATATATCCAATAAAAAAGTTTAATAAAATAAATAGAGCTTTCTTTTGGTAGTATTTGATCAGCACTGGGTTCTTTTATTTTTTTGTGCTATTAACTAAAAAAAGACTAATATTTTTTATTTATTTTTTTAAACTATATTTTTTACTTTTTGCTATAAAACATATCCAATAAAAAAGTTTAAAAAAATAAACAGAGCTTTCTTTTGGTGGTATTTGATCAGCACTGGGTTCTTATATATTTTTTTTCGCTATAAACTAAAAAAGACTGAAATGTTTTATTTATTTTTTTTTAAACTATATTTTTTACTTTTTGCTATAAAACATATCCAATACAAAAGTTTAAAAAAATAAATAGAGCTTTCTTTTGGAGGTATTTGATCAGCACTGGGTTCTTTTATTTTTTTTTTCGCTATAAACTAAAAAAGACTAATATTTTTTATTTTTTTTTAAACTATATCTTTTACTTTTTGCTATAAAACATATCCAATAAAAAAGTTTAAAAAAATAAAATTTCTTTATACATTTTGGCCAAAATGTATCCTGCTACATGTCTTTGGTTAAAAAAAAATCCCAATAAGTGTATATTGATTGGTTTGCGTGAAAGTCATAGAGTCTACAATCTATGGTATATATAGTGGAATTTTTGCTTTTTTTTTTTTGTATACTATTAATGGTGGCAATCAGTGACTAATAGTGGGCGATCTGACACTAATGCCGCGTACAAACGATCGGGCTTCTCGTCGGAAAAAGATATGACGCTTGCCTTGCACACACACACGGTCACGCAAAAGTCCACTGAACTTACGACCGTCAAGAACGCGGTGACGTACAACACTATGACGAGCCGAGAAAATGAAGTCCAATGCTTCCGAGCATGCGTCGAATTGTTTCTGAGCATGCGTAGGAATTTTGCGCGTCGGAATTGCCACAGACGATCGCATTTTCGGATAGGAACTTTTTCCCACCGAAAAATTGAGAACATGCTCTCAATCTTTTGCTGGCTGGAATTCGGCAAGCAAAAGTCAGACGGAGCATACATACGGTCGCATTTTCCGACGAAAAACTCTCATCGGTGTTTTGCGGGCCGAAATTCCGATCGTGTGTACGCGGCATAAGGCCTCTGGCACACGATACTCCTGTTTGAGCATCTATTTTTTCAGACGTTTGGATCCGTTTGTCGCCGCTCCACAAGCGGGCGCAATTTTGAAGCCTGACATGTTGGGTATCAATTTACTCGCCATTACATTATCTTTCACAATATAAAAACAATTGGGCTAACTTTACTGTTTTCTTATTTTTTAATTCAAAAAAGTGTATTTTTTTCCCCAAAAAATTGCATTTTTAAGACCGCTGCGCAAAAACGGTGTGACATAAAGTATTGCAATGACCGCCATTTTATTATCTGTCTGAAAAAATATAGAATGTTTGGGGGTTCTAAGTAATATTCTAGCAAAAAAAAAATAATAATTATTTTAACTTGTAAACACCAAGTGTAAAAAATAGGCCCAGTCCTTAACCACTTCAGCCCCGGAACATTTGGCTGCTAAATGACCGGGCCATTTTTTGTGATTCGGCACTGCGTCGCTTTAACAATTGCGCGGTCGTGTGACGTTGCAGCCAAACAAAACTGATGTCCTTATTTCCCCACAACTAGAGCTTTCTTTTGGTGGTATTTAATCGCCTCTGCGGTTTTTATTTTTTGCACTATAAACCAAAAGGGACCGACAATTTGGAAAAAAAAAAAACACAATATTTTTTACTTTTTGCTATAATAAATATCCCCATTTGTTTTTTTAAAAAAGCAAATCTTTTTCTCAGTTTAGGCCGATATGTATCCTTCTACATATTTTTGGTATAAAAAAAAAATCGCAATAAGCGTATATTGATTGGTTTGCGCAAAAGTTATAGCGTCTACAAAATAGGGGATAGTTTTATGGCATTTTTATTATTATTTTTTTTTACTAGTAATGGCGGCAATCTGCGATTTTTATCGTTTATAGCTGACAAATCTGCAGCAACTGTGTGATGTTATCATGTCACTAAGGACCAAATAAGTTTATCTTGGTCTCATCAGACCACAGGACATGGTTCCAGTAATCCATGTCCTTAGTCTGCTTGTCTTCAGCAAACTGTTTGCGGTCCTTCTTGTACATCATCTTTAGAAGAGGCTTCCTTCTGGGATGACAGCCATGGAGACCAATTTGATGCAGTGTGCGGTGCATGGTCTCATCACTGACAGGCTGACCCCCCCACCCCTTCAACCTCTGCAGCAATGCTGGCAGCACTCATACGTCTATTTTCCAAAGACAACCTCTGGATATGACGCTGATCACGTGACCTCAACTTCTTTGGTGGACCATGGCGAGGCCTGTTCTGAGTGGAACCTGTCCTGTTATAGCGCTGTATGGTCTTGGCCACCGTGCTGCAGCTCAGTTTCAGGGTCTTGGCATCTTCTTATAGCCTAGGCCATCTTTATGTAGAGCAACAATTCTTTTTTTCTGGTCCTCAGAGAGTTCTTTGCCATGAGGTGCCATGTTGAACTTCCAGTGACCAGTATATATATAAAAATATAAATAAGAAATTATATATATATATATATATATATATATATATATATATATATATATATATATATATATATATATACACTACCGTTCAAAAGTTTGGGGTCACCCAAACAATTTTGTGTTTTCCATGAAAAGTCACACTTATTCACCACCATACGTTGTGAAATGAATAGAAAATAGAGTCAAGACATTGACAAGGTTAGAAATAATGATTTGTATTTGAAATAACATTGTTTTTACATCAAACTTTGCTTTCATCAAAGAATCCTCCTTTTGCAGCAATTACAGCATTGCACACCTTTGGCATTCTAGCTGTTAATTTATTGAGGTAAGCTGGAGAAATTGCACCCCACGCTTCTAGAAGCAGCTCCCACAAGTTGGATTGGTTGGATGGGCACTTCTGGCGTACCATACGGTCAAGCTGCTCCCACAACAGCTCAATGGGGTTCAGATCTGGTGACTGTGCTGGCCACTCCATTACCGATAGAATACCAGCTGCCTGCTTCTGCTGTAAATAGTTCTTGCACAATTTGGAGGTGTGTTTAGGGTCATTGTCCTGTTGTAGGATGAAATTGGCTCCAATCAAGCGCTGTCCACTGGGTATGGCATGGCGTTGCAAAATGGAGTGATAGCCTTCCTTATTCAGAATCCCTTTTACCCTGTACAAAGCTCCCACCTTACCAGCACCAAAGCAACCCCAGACCATCACATTACCTCCACCATGCTTAACAGATGGCGTCAGGCATTCTTCCAGCATCTTTTCATTTGTTCTGCGTCTCACAAACGTTCTTCTTTGTGATCCAAACACCTCAAACTTGGATTCATCCGTCCACAACACTTTTTTCCAGTCTTCCTCTGTCCAATGTCTGTGTTCTTTTGCCCATCTTAATCTTTTTCTTTTATTGGCCAGTCTCAGATATGGCTTTTTCTTTGCCACTCTGCCCTGAAGCCCAAAATCCTGCAGCCGCCTCTTCACTGTAGATGTTGACACTGGTGTTTTGCGGGTACTATTTAATGAAGATGCCAGTTGGGGACCTGTGAGGCGTCTGTTTCTCAAACTAGAGACTCTAATGTGCTTATCTTCTTGCTTAGTTGTGCAACGCGGCCTCCCACTTCTTTTTCTACTCTGGTTAGAGCCTGTTTGTGCTGTCCTCTGAAGGGAGTAGTACACACCGTTGTAGGAAATCTTCAATTTCTTTGCAATTTCTCGCATGGAATAGCCTTCATTTCTAAGAACAAGAATAGACTGTCGAGTTTCAGATGAAAGTTCTCTTTTTCTGGCCATTTTGAGCGTTTAATTGACCCCACAAATGTGATGCTCCAGAAACTCAATCTGCTCACAGGAAGGTCAGTTTTGTAGCTTCTGGAAGGAGCTAGACTGTTTTTAGATGTGTGAACATGATTGCACAAGGGTTTGCTAATCATCAATTAGCCTTCTGAGCCAATGAGCAAACACATTGTACCATTAGAACACTGGAGTGATAGTTGCTGGAAATGGGCCTCTATACACCTATGTAGATATTGCACCAAAAACTAGACATTTGCAGTTAGAATAGTCATTTACCACATTAGCAATGTATAGAGTATATTTGTTTAAAGTTAGGACTAGTTTAAAGTTAGCTTCATTTAAAAGTACAGTGCTTTTCCTTCAAAAATAAGGACATTTCAATGTGACCCCAAACTTTTGAACGGTAGTGTATATATATAAAGTATTTTTTTCTCCTGTGTACATATATACAGAAAGAAAAGTAGCACAAACCCGCAATGTCAAATAGCAGTATAAAAGGAAATTGTGCAATAGTGAAAGTATATTTTTAAATGATAGAAACCTTACTTTCAAGATCAAGATAACCAGCCGTGGTGAGAGTCGTGCATTGCTCACTCATGTGGGGCATTATATTCCCCTCTTTTTAAACTCGCATAGAAGATCTGAGGACTGCGTGATGGCTGAGGCCTTATATGAAATCCGATGTGTGGAGAATGGTTGGCTCTTATAAAAGTTGCTGCCATACAAGCAGATTCTGTCCTGTGAGTATCGGTGTGAGGACCTCCTCTAATATCCATCTAAGCTTGGTTGGCTGATCTCAGATAAGTACTCACATAAGCCTTAGTCATTCTGTTAAGGTTTTACTTCCTCTTTATTTCCCTGCAAAGGTAAAGCATAATGGGCTACTATGCATCGCATCGCATCGCATAGTAGCCCATTATGTGTCACATACCTGAAACCGAAGACCGCAATGTCACCGTTGTCCCCACTAGCGGCAAGCGTCCATCTTCAACCCCTCTTCCTTACGGGGCTGCAAACTCCGGCTCTGTGACTGGCCACTGGTCACGGCATGCACTCTATTAGGAACGGTACGATGTGCCCTTTCTAACGTACGCATGCGCTAAAGACATGGGCGCATGCGCCGTAGTCATCGGCGCTCAGCTTTTTTCTAAATATCTCCTAAACCCTGGAGGTTTAGGAGATACAGTGGGGACGGAAAGTATTCAGACCCCCTTACATTTTTCACTCTTTGTTATATTGCAGCCATTTGCTAAAATCATTTAACCACTTACCGCCCGCCCTATTACAGAATGACGGCGGCAAAGTGGTTTGATATTCCTGATCGGACATCATATGACGTGATCAGGAATATCGAGCTGCTGACACCCTGCAACACACGGAGACTTTTTACCACGTGATCAGCCGTGTCCAATCACGGCTGATCACGATGTAAATAGAAAGAGCCGGTGATCGGCTTTTCCTCACTCGCGTCTGACAGACGCAAGTAGAGGAGAGCCGATCGGCTGCTCTCCTGACAGGGGGGGTCTGTGCTGATGGTTTATCAGCACAGCCCCCCCTCGGATCCTATCCAGGACCACCAGGGAAGCCACCAAGGACCAACAGGGAAGCGATCCACACTGGACCACCAGGTATGCCCCTAGACCACCAGGGAAATGCCACTGTGTGCCCAGGCAGCTGCCAATCTGTGCCCAGGCAGCTGCCAGTCAGTGCCCACTTCAATGCCTACCACTGCCAGTGCCACCAGGGATGCCCATCAGTGCCTCATATCAGTGCCGCGTATCAGTGCCCATCAGTGCCACGTATCAGTGCCCAGCAGTGCTGCCTATCAGTGCCCATCAGTGCCCAGCAGTGCCACCTATCAGTGCCGCCTATTAGCGCCACCCTATCAGTGCCCAGCAGTGCCGCCTTTCATTGCCCATCAGTGTCGCCCATCAGTGCCCATCAGTGCCAACCAGTGCCACCCATCAGTGCCGCCTATCAATGCCCATCAGTACTGCATATCAGTGCCACCCATCAGTGCTGCCTACCAGTGCCCATCAGTGCCGCATATCAGTGCCCATCGTCAGTGCCCATCAGTGCCCGCTCATTGGTGCCACCTCATCGGTGCCACCGTATCAGTGCCTGTCAGTGCCACCTTATCAGTGCCCATCAGTGAAAGAGAAAACTTACTTATTTACAATTTTTTTTTAACAGAAACAAAAACAAAACTTTTATTTTTTTCAAAATTTTCAGTCTTTTTTTATTTGTTTAGCAAAAAATAAAAACCGCAGAGGTGATCAAATACCACCAAAAGAAAGGTCTATTTGTGGGAACAAAATGATAAAAATTTCGTTTAGGTACAGTGATGGATGACCGCGCAATTGTCATTCAAACTGCGACAGCACTGAAAGCTGAAAATTGGTCTGGGCAGGAAGGTGTCTAAGTGCCTGGTATTGAAGTGGTTAAGTTCATTTCTTCCCTCATTAATGTACACACAGCCCCCCATATTGTACACACAGCACCCCATATTGTACACACAGCACCCCATATTGTACACACAGCACCCCATATTGACAGAAAAACACAGAATTGTTGACATTTTTTGCAGATTTATTAAAAAAGAAAAACTGAAATATCACATGCTCCTAAGTATTCAGACCCTTTGCTCAGTATTTAGTAGAAGCCCCTTTTGATCTAATACAGACATGAGTCTTTTTGGGAAAGATGCAACAAGTTTTTCACACCTGGATTTGGGGATCCTCTGCCATTCCTCCTTGCAGATCCTCTCCAGTTCTGTCAGGTTGGATGGTAAACGTTGGTGGACGGCCATTTTTAGGTCTCTCCAGAGATGCTCAATTGGGTTTAAGTCAGGGCTCTGGCTGGGCCATTCAAGAACAGTCATGGAGTTGTTGTGAAGCCACTCCTTCGTTATTTTAGCTGTGTGCTTAGGGTCATTGTCTTGTTGGTAAACCTTCAGGCCCAGTCTGAGGTCCTGAGCACTCTGGAGAAGGTATTCATCCAGGATATCCCTGTACTTGGCCGTATTCATCTTTCCCTCGATTGCAACCAGTCGTCCTGTCCCTGCAGCTGAAAAACACCCCCACAGCATGATGCTGCCACCACCATGCTTCACTGTTGGGACTGTATTGGACAGGTGATGAGCAGTACCTGGTTTTCTCCACACATACCGCTTAGAATTAAGGCCAAAAAGTTCTATCTTGGTCTCATCAGACCAGAGAATCTTATTTCTCACCATCTTGGAGTCCTTCAGGTGGTTTTTAGCAAACTCCATGCGGGCTTTCATGTGTCTTGCACTGAGGAGAGGCTTCCGTCAGGCCACTCTGCCATAAAGCCCCAACTGGTGGAGGGCTGCAGTGATGGTTGACTTTCTACAGCTTTCTCCCATCTCCCAACTGCATCTCTGGAGCTCAGCCACAGTGATCTTTGGGTTCTTCTTTACCTCTCTCACCAAGGCTCTTCTCCCCCGATAGCTCAGTTTGGCTGGACAGCCAGCTCTAGGAAGGGTTCTGGTCCGCCCAAAAGTCTTCCATTTAAGGATTATGGAGGCCACTGTGCTCTTAGGAACCTTAAGTGCAGTAGAATTTTTTTTGTAACCTTGGCCAGATCTGTGCCTTGCCACAATTCTGTCTCTGAGCTCTTCAGGCATTATCTTGGACCTCATGATTCTCATTTGCTCTGACATGCACTGTGAGCTGTAAGGTCTTATATAGACAGGTGTGTGGCTTTCCTAATCAAGTCCAATCAGTATAATCAAACACAGCTGGACTCAAATGAAGGTGTAGAACCATCTCAAGGATGATCAGAAGAAATGGACAGCACCTGAGTTAAATATATGAGTGTCACAGCAAAAGGTCTGAATACTTATGACCATGTGATATTTCCGTTTTTCTTCTTTAAGAAATCTGCAAAAATGTCAACAATTCTGTGTTTTTCTGTCAATATAGGGTGCTGTGTGTACAATATGGGGTGCTGTGTGTACATTAATGAGGAAAAAAAATGAACCTAAATGATTTTAGCAAATGGCTGCAATATAACAAAGAGTGAAAAATTTAGGGGGTCTGAGTACTTTCCGTCCCCAGTGTATTTCAAGCACCTACAGGTAAGCCTTAATATAGGCTTACCTGTAGGTAAAAGTGGTTGTACAGGGTGTACAACCACTTTAAATCCCCTTTCTTCCCCATTCTGTTGCGCGGTTTGAACTTCAGCAAGTCATCTTCACCACGTCTAGATGCCTAAATGCATTGAGCTGCTGCCATGTGATTGGCTGATTAGCAATTTGGGTTACCGAGCAATTGAACAGGTGTACCTAATAAAGTGGCCGGGGAGTGTATATACTGTATCTGACAGCTTCCCCACTGAAGCTTTCTTTACATTCAATTAAGAAGTATGAAAGTGTGATAGTGATCGATTTCATGCCAGGATTGTAAATTTCCCTCCTGGAATCACCTTTGTACATGGAGATCGGTACAGTAATGAGGGCCATATGGGGGTTGCTGGGGATAAACTTCGGGTTCATGCCAACTATCAACTATTTAATCACACACAGCCCCGGCCCAAGCTATATCACCACCCTGGCACAGGATACCGATGTCACCACCTCGGGGATACCCCGGAGCCCAGCCGCGGAGTTTACTCGCATGCTTGCTTGATAACGCTTCACTAAATGTGAGTTTCCAATTTATTGGTGCCTTCATAAATCCAAATACTCTTTTAACCGCTGCACTTAGTCTGGCGCCCCCTTCTGTTTTCCTTTAGCTTTGTGCAGAGTTTGCTTCATTCCTAAGGGTGCTGCCGCGGGTGCTGTGTTTTTATCATCCACATGTCATTTGACATGCCCCATGTGGACGTTTATGAACTTTCTTTCAGAAATCTTTAGCTTAAAAGCAGTGGAGGCTGGTGCTCAATTTTTTTTTGGGGGGGGGGGATGGGGGTGCAGGGGTGGCTGGGAGGTCCCCCCACCACAAAAAATTGAGCACCAGCCTCCGCTCCAATCAATCGTCCTGCACTACTTACCCCATCCAGGTCGCGGGTCGCTTCGTCGGCTTCCTCACTACTTCTCCTCGGTGGCTTCCCAGGCGGCTTTGGCTTCTTCCCCCGGCCAATCCGGTCTCTCCTGGTCAACCAGGCTGCATGCCTGGATAGGGGTCTAGTACGGATTTTGGGTAGAGCTCACACCATTATTTTAGGATTTTTGGGGTTTTTTTGCCTGGGGGGGGGTCACCCTCAAAGCCCATACTAGACCCTTCTCAAGAATAAGGCTTCTTTCAGACCTAGGCGATTTGAATCGCGGGCGGAAACAAAATCGCCGGACGCGTCCCACGATCTTGTTTGAGCGTTTTTTGCCGCGATTGGTCACCTGACAATCGCGGCAAAAATTGCTCCGCGTTTGGGGTGCCATTTAGAAATAATGGCATCACAGACACGCCCCGAGATTTGCAGCAATTGTGGTATCGCGGGCAGAATTACTAGTAAAAAGAAGAAAAGAAAAATATGCCATAGTTTGTAGAACTAAACCAATCAATATACGCTTTTTGAGATTTTTTTTTAACCAAAAATATGTAGCAGAATACATATTGGCCTAAATTTATGAAGACATTTGATTTTTACAATTTTTTTATTGGATTTATTTTATAGCAGAAAGTAAAAAATATTGTTTTTTAATCTTTTTTTTAATTGTTTTTTTTTTTTTTTGTTTATAGCGCAAAAAATAAAAACCACAGAGGTGATCAAATACCACCAAAAGAAAGCTGTATTTATGGGAAATGAAGACATTTGATTTTTACAATTATTTTATTGGATTTATTTTATAGCAGAAAGTAAAAAATATTGTTTTTTATTATTTTTTTTTATTGTTTTTTTTTTTGTTTGTTTATAGCGCAAAAAATAAAAACCACAGAGGTGATCAAATAGCACCAAAAGAAAGCTCTTTTTATGGGAAATGAAGACATTTGATTTATAAAATTATTTTATTGGATTTACTTTATAGCAGAAAGTAAAAAATATTGTTTTTTAATTTTTTTTTTAATTGTGTTTTTTTTTGTTTATAGCGCAAAAAATAAAAATCGCAGATGGTGATCAAATAACACCAAAAGAAAGCTCTATTTATAGGAAAAAAGGAGAGACATGTTATTTGGGTACAGCGTCGCACGATTGCGCAATTGTCAGTTAAAGCAGCGCAGTGCGGTATCGCAAAAAATGCCCTGGTCATGAAGGGGGTAAATCTTCCGGAGGCCCAGTAGTTAAGCTTTGACAATAAAACCTGGAAGCTGATTGATTTCTATGCAGAGCTGCAACAGATTTTGCATGCTCCATTTTTAGTAAATCAACCCCATAATGTCAATCATGCCAAAAAAATAGATTTTGGGTTTAGATACACTTTACAATGTGAAAATGTTAATCGGCGTTCCTTTCCTAAGAGCCTCCGAGTCTGATAGGTGGAACTGAAGGGCACGGATAGGTATACGCAGCACCTTACATATACAGTATCTCACAAAAGTGAGTACACCCCTCACAATTTTGTAAGTATTTTATTCTATCTTTTCATGTGACAACACTGAAGAAATGACACTTTGCTACAATGTAAAGTAGTGAGTGTACAGCTTGTATAACAGTGTAAATTTGCTGTCCCCTCAAAATAACTCAACACACAGCCATTAATGTCTAAACCGCTGGCAACAAAAGTGAGTACACCCCTAAGTGAAAATGTCCAAATTGGGCCCAAAGTGTCAATATTTTGTGTGGCCGCCATTATTTTCCAGCACTGCCTTAACCCTCTTGGGCATGGAGGTCACCAGAGCTTCACAGGTTGCCACTGGAGTCTCTTCCCCTCCTCCATGATGACATCACAGAGCTGGTGGATGTTAGAGACCTTGCGCTCCTCCACCTTCCATATGAGGATGTCCCACAGATGATCAATAGGGTTTAGGTCTGGAGACATGCTTGGCCAGTCCATCACCTTTACCCTCAGCTTCTTTAGCGAGGCAGTGGTCATCTTGGAGGTGTGTTTGGGGTCGTTATCATGTTGGAATACTGCCCTGCGGCCCAGTCTCTGAGGGGATCATGCTCTGCTTCAGTATGTCACAGTACATGTTGGCATTCATGGTTCCCTCAATGATCTGTAGCTCCCCAGTGCCGGCAGCACTCATGCAGCCCCAGACCATGACACTCCCACCACCATGCTTGACTGTAGACAAGACACACTTGTCTTTGTACTCCTCACCTGGTTGCCCCCACACACGCTTGTCACCATCTGAACCAAATAATTTTATCTTGGTCTCATCAGACCACAGGACATGGTTCCAGTAATCCATGTCCTTAGTCTGCTTGTCTTCAGCAAACTGTTTGCAGACTTTCTTGTGCATCATCTTTAGAAGAGGATTCCTTCTGGGACATCAGCCATGCAGACCAGTTTGATGCAGTGTGTGGTGTATGGTCTGAGCACTGACAGGCTGACCCCCCCACCCCTACAACCTCTGCAGCAATGCTGGCAGCACTCATACGTCTATTTCCCAAAGACAACCTCTGGATATGACGCTGAGCACGTGACCTCAACTTCTTTGGAGGACCATGGCGAGGCCTGTTCTGAGTGGAACCTGTCCTGTTAAACCGCTGTATGGTCTTGGCCACCGTGCTACAGCTCAGTTTCAGGATCTTGGCGATCTTCTTATAGCCTAGGCCATCTTTATGTAGAGCAACAATTTATTTTTTCAGATCCTCGGAGAGTTCTTTGCCATGAGGTGCCATGTAGAACTTCCAGTGACCAGTATGAGAGAGTGAGAGCGATAACACCAAATTTAACACACCTGCTCCCCATTCACACCTGAGACCTTGTAACACTAACGAGTCACATGACACCGGGGAGGGAAAATGGCTAATTGAGCCCAATTTGGACATTTTCACTTAGGAGTGTACTCACTTTTGTTGCCAGCGGTTTAGACATTAATGGCTGTGTGTTGAGTTTATTTTGAGGGGACAACAAATTTACACTGTTATACAAGCTGTACACTCACTACTTTACATTGTAGACAAGTGTCATTTCTTCAGTGTTGTCACATGAAAAGATAGAATAAGATATTTACAAAAATGTGAGGGGTGTACTTACTTTTTGTGAGATACTGTGTATTATACATTAACATCAGTCCCTGCCCTCAAGGAGCTTACAATCTAAGGTCCCTAACTCCCATTCATACATACACATAGTAGACCCAATATGGACAGGAGCCAATCAGCCTCCCTCTTTGAAGTGTGGGAGGAAACCACAGCACCCAGAGGAAGCAACACTTGGCACTGCCAGATAGAAATGTTAACCACTAAGCCCACGCTGCTGAATTTTTCTAAAGTCAGAAGGCTTACCCACCTCTACCTGAGTTTTATATAACCCACTGTAGCCAGATTCAGCAGGTCCTTCGCTTTGCCTCTGCGCAGGACTGCGAGCCCTTGATACATGACATGATGTCGTGTCACCTCCCTACAAAGGGGCGGGGCTGGGAACACTGCAGCTACAATTCCACTAGCTCCAATTTTAGGTGGTTATAAACCCTTACCATAGCTCCCAACTGTCCCCGGGGCCGGTGCTAGACTATTTTTACCCTAGGCAAGACCAGCTAATTCCCCCCCCCCCAAAAAAAAATATATAACTTCTAAATTTTCATCTAAAAGTCATCATCTGTCAGCGGGATGCCATCAGCTGACAGCTGAATGTAAAGAAAAGAATTGCCGGCATTGAAAAAAATCAGGATCTTCGGGTCTGGCATGGATTGGGGGGGGGGGGGGGTGCACCGGTTTTTCCCTTGATTTTTTTAATGCCAGCAATTCTTTTATATACATTAAGCTGTCAGCAGGGAACCCCGCTGACAGCTGATGACTAGGATACCGCTTTGTGAATGGAGCCCTGTGCTGGAAGCCAGCAGGTTTGTTAGGGAGGCAAGGGAGAGTAGGGAAACCAGTGGCCGTGGCTGCGCCCTAGGCAGCTGCCTAGTTTGCCTAGCGGTAGCGCCGGCCCTGACTGTCCCTGATTTGGAACAAAGTCCTTCTGTCCCTCTTTCCCCCTCATTTGTCCCTCATTTTGGTCTGATCTATATAGGTTATATAAAATACACTATTTATCTTTCAAAAAGTGTTTCCCAGCGCTAAACCTTTCATCCAATTTTTAAATTGCATTTACATTTCAAAAGCCAATATAAAGGAAAAGTAGTGGTAAAAAAAAGCACTTGTGGGTTAACTAATCTCTTTGTATAATTGTCCTTTAAGGCTCGATTCACACCTATGCATGTTGCTTTTGAGCGTTTTTGGAGTTTTTTTTTTCATGCTTGCCACGTTTTTGAGCAGCGTTTTTGCCGCATTTTGCGTTTTTTTTTACAGTTTTTTTTGACTGCATACAGTCAAAAAAAATTTGAAAAAAAAAAAAAAAACCCGGCAAAAACGCATTAAAAACGCATCAAAAACGCTGTAAAAACGCTGCAAAAACGGTACACATGCGTTTTTGATGCTGGTCCATTGAATTGTATTACATGCAAAACGCTGCATTTTGCATGAAGAAAAGTACCTGACCCTTTCCAAAAATGCAGAGGTACAAAAAGGCATTGATGTGAACATGTTCCATAGGAACCCATGTTAAAAAATTCCCATGCATTTCTGCAAAATGCAAAATGCATCAAAAAACGCGCTAGTGTGAATGGAGCCTGAGGGGGCGTGGCAGGAGGTGTGTCCTATGCCTACATACTTTTCCTAATAGGTGTCTCTTGTTCCCATCTCAAAAATTTGGAAGGTATGTCTCACCCAGTGAAGTGATGGGTCTCAGGTGATACACAAAGATGAAACAAATCCTCCTACATTAGTTGGAGAATGTTCTCCTTTTTTTTCTAGAACTGGAACGCACTGGAACTGTATGGGATGTAAGTGATGTATGGGATGTAAGTGATGCATGTGATGTATGGGATGTAAGTGATGTATGGGATGTATGAGATGTAAGTGATGTATGGGATGTAAGTGATGTAAGTGATGTATGGGATGTAAGTGATGTATGGGATGTAAGTGATGTATGGGATGTAAGTGATGTATAAGATGTAAGTGATGTATGGGATGTAAGTGATGTATGGGATGTAAGTGATGTATGGGATGTATGGGATGTATGAGATGTAAGTGATGTATGGGATGTAAGTGATGTAAGTGATGTATGGGATGTAAGTGATGTAAGTGATGTATGGGATGTAAGTGATGTATGGGATGTAAGTGATGTATGAGATGTAAGTGATGTATGGGATGTAAGTGATGTATGGGATGTAAGTGATGTATGGGATGTAAGTGATGTATGAGATGTAAGTGATGTAAGTGATGTATGGGATGTATGGGATGTAAGTGATGTATGTGATGTATGGGATGTAAGTGATGTATGTGATGTATGGGATGTATGGGATGTAAGTGATGTATGGGATGTAAGTGATGTATGAGATGTAAGTGATGTAAGTGATGTAAGTGATGTATGGGATGTATGGGATGTAAGTGATGTATGTGATGTATGGGATGTAAGTGATGTATGTGATGTATGGGATGTATGGGATGTATGGGATGTAAGTGATGTATGTGATGTATGGGATGTATGAGATGTAAGTGATGTATGGGATGTAAGTGATGTATGGGATGTATGGGCTGTATGGGCGGCACAATAGTGTAGTGGGTAGCACTCTCACCTAGCAGTAAAAAGGGTCACTGGTTCGAATCCCACCCACGACACTACCTGTCTGGAGTTTGCATGTTCTCCCTGTGCCTGTGTGGGTTTCCTCCCACACTCCAAATTTATGCTGGTAGGTTAATTGGCTTCTGTCCAAAATTGGTATATAAATATGAGTTGGGGACCTTGGATTGTGGGCTCCTTGAGAGTAGTGACCAATGTGAGTGTGCGGTGTATGTGTGGAGCGCTGTGTAAATTGACAACACTATATGGGTACCTTAAATAAATTGTAGACACGCACCCACACTCACTCAGGTTGAACTGGATGGACTGGTGTCTTCATTCAACCTTACTAACTATGTATCTTTGTAACTATCTAACTAAGGGATGTCACATACAAGCATCTGGAATGGATGCCCAATGATGAGCTCAGGTCAGGGGCATTTTCTGAAAGCAGTGGGCCTGTATGCAGGATCATAAGTTGGGCCCCCGCAGCTGAGAAAAAGTGCGACGCTCTGCGCCACAGGAAAAGTTGGGTGTGATTTTCATTGCGCTGAATACTGGCTGTGGCTTAAAGTGACACAGAGTGCCGGGGTTCAGTAGTAAGGGACACAAAGATTCAGGAATAATTTCAACAAAGTTCCCAGAAGCTCAACAGTAATTCCACAAACTGTCACCTGATTGGGGTTTTCTCGATCACAGTGAAATCCCTTCTTTCTGAGATTGGTAGTGGCAACCAAGCGGATTATCTTCTTCCAGATGGTGGGCTGGGCCAGCAGGACTCTGATTGGCTGTATCAGCGGCCAATCACAGTCCTCCTCCTCCTGGAAACAGGGAGCGTCCCCCCCCCCCAGCAGAACTGGACCCAATCTCTTCCCGATCACAAAATCTGACGATCGCAGCTACAGCAAACTTAGAGAACCAAACAATGTTTCCCATCTTTTACAATGTGTGGGGGGCGCAGTGCCTCCCCCTCAGTGCGGTGTGGGGAATTCTGAGATTGGAATGCATTCATGTCTCACTGACACTTTCCTGCGCTGCTCTGCTGATGGGGAGGGAATCGCCAGCCCGCAAAAAGGGCTTTGTGTGCTGCTTGCGGCACCAGGGCTGGGGATTGCCTAGACCTCGTATACAGTGCAGAACCTTTTGTAGCAAATCTGCATGTTGAAGAATTACATTGGAAGAAATGTATCCTTTATCTTATGACTTTGGAACATCTGCACCATCAAAAAGAGGAACCTCACACAAGGGAAGGAACTCCGCTTGTTTAAACTGAATAGAAAATACTTCATGTACTATTTCCTCCTCCTGTAAAATTGGCCTCCCGTGTATTTCACAACTTTCACCGGAAGCAAAGCTGAATCTGGATTTAAATCTGCCTTATTTTATCTCTAACGCCCATATACAATATACAGGAGAATTAAAGGGGTTGTAAAGTCAGAAGTTTTTTTTTTTTTTTTATCTTAATGCATTCTGTGCATTAAGATTAAAAAAAAAAAACCTTCTGCGTGCAGCAGCCCCCCTAATACTTACCCAAGCCCCATCTCGATCCAGCGATGTTGCACGAGAGACTTGACTGTCTGGGACTCTCCCTCCTCATTGGCTGAGACAGCAGTGGGCGCCATTGACTCCTGTTGCTGTCAATCAAAATCAGTGAGCCAATGAGGAGAGGGAGGGGGGTGAGGCCGAACCGTGGCTCCGTGGCTGAATGGACACTCAGAGCAGCAGCTCTAAGAAGATCGAGGAGGACCATGGCTACTCTGTGCAGGACCATTACACAGAGCAGGTAAGTAAAATTTAAAGAAAAAAATAATAGGACTTTAGTGTCAATTTGAAGCCAAACTCCACCCTCAAGTTTTTCTTTGTTTTGGATAGAGAAGGGAAGGGTTAGATTGGTGGGAATCAACTTTTTTGTCATAGGGGGTCTCCAGTGCAGCCCCTGACAAAGGGACTGCAGACAGACTGCAGACATAGTACAGGAGATGGTCAGAGACTGCAGACATAGTACAGGAGATGGTCAGAGACTGCAGACATAGTACAGGAGATGGTCAGAGACTGCAGACATAGTACAGGAGATGGTCAGAGACTGCAGACATAGTACAGGAGATGGTCAGAGACTGCAGACATAGTACAGGAGATGGTCAGAGACTGCAGACATAGTACAGGAGATGGTCAGAGACTGCAGACATAGTACAGGAGATGGTCAGAGACTGCAGACATAGTACAGGAGATGGTCAGAGACTGCAGACATAATACAGGAGATGGTCAGAGACTGCAGACATAGTACAGGAGATGATCAGAGACTGCAGACATACTACAGGAGATGGTCAAAGACTGCAGACATAATACAGGAGATGGTCAGAGACTGCAGACATGATACAGGAGATGGTCAGAGACTGCAGACATGATACAGGAGATGGTCAGAGACTGCAGACCTACTACAGGAGATGGTCAGAGACTGCAGACATACTACAGGAGATGGTCAGAGACTGCAGACATAATACAGGAGATGGTCAGAGACTGCAGACATACTACAAGAGATGGTCAGAGACTGCAGACATGATACAGGAGATGGTCAGAAACTGCAGACATACTACAAGAGATGGTCAGAGACTGCAGACATACTACAAGAGATGGTCAGAGACTGCAGACATACTACAGGAGATGGTCAGAGACTGCAGACATACTACAGGAGATGGACAGAGACTGCAGACATCCTACAGAAGATGACCAGAGACTGCAGACATACTACAGGAGATGACCAGAGACTGCAGACATACTACAGGAGATGGTCAGAGACTGCAGACATACTACAGGAGATGGTCAGAGACTGCAGACATACTACAGGAGATGGTCAGAGACTGCAGACATTCTACAGGAGATGGTCAGAGACTGCAGACATACTACAAGAGATGGTCAGAGACTTCAGACATACTACAAGAGATAGTCAGAGACTGCAGACATACTACAGAAGACGATCTGAGACTGCAGACATGATACAGGAGATGGTCAGAGACTGCGGACATACTACAGGAGATGGTCAGAGACTGCAGACATACTACAGGAGATGGTCAGAGACTGCAGACATACTACAGGAGATGGTCAGAGACTGCAGACACACTACAGGAGATGGTCAGAGACTGCAGACATGATACAGGAGATGGTCAGAGACTGCAGACATACTACAGGAGATGATCAGAGACTGCAGACATGATACAGGAGATGGTCAGAGACTGCAGACATACTACAGGTGATGGTCAGAGACTGCAGACATCCTACAGAAGATGGTCAGAGACTACAGACATACTACAGGAGATGGTCAGAGACTGCAGACATACTACAGGAGATGGTCAGAGACTGCAGACATACTACAGGTGATGGTCAGAGACTGCAGACATCCTACAGAAGACGGTCAGAGACTACAGACATACTACAGGAGATGGTCAGAGACTGCGGACATACTACAGGTGATGGTCAGAGACTGCAGACATACTACAGGTGATGGTCAGAGACTGCGGACATACTACAGAAGACGGTCAGAGACTGCAGACATACTACAGAAGATGGTCAGAGACTGCAGACATACTACAGGAGATGGTCAGAGACTGCAGACATACTACAGGTGATGGTCAGAGACTGCGGACATACTACAGGAGATGGTCAGAGACTGCAGACATACTACAGGTGATGGTCAGAGACTGCGGACATACTACAGGAGATGGTCAGGAGATGTGTTACATGAGACTGCTAGAGATCACTGTTATTAAACACCTGTTTCAGGGATAACTCTCTAGATTTCCTTCCCTCTAGGGAGATTTCCGCTCACTTCCTGTTGCGGTTTCTCAGTAGAGGAAGTGAAAGGAGATCACATAACAGCAAAAATTTGAAAAAAATGTGAAAGGGTTTAAAAAGCTGAACTTTAGGCAGATATAAAAAACACAAATGAATGCAGCTTTGTAATCATCAATACATCATTAAGGCATTTTTTTAAAAATGTGGGTAGTGGAAGTATCTGAATTTGACCCGGTATGAGTCTCTTGCCTCCTTTTACAGCAGAGCTCAGACTGGGGGAGAGAGAAAGCAGAACAAGGAGCCAATCAGTTGTGCAGCAGTACAAGGAACATGCTGACAGAAAGAGAGAGCAGAGTGACAAGGAAGTGAGCTTAACTGTCCAATCACAGGCTTGGGGGAGGGTCAAGATCTGTAAGTGTTAAACTACACTACGGCAACTAAACGAATGAAGAGAAAAATCATGCCCTGCAAGAGGGGGGCTAATACATGGATTAGGGGCTCTTAAAAGCGCAGTCCACTTTAATATCAT
Organism: Lithobates septentrionalis; assembly: GCA_037952835.1. Lineage (NCBI taxonomy): Eukaryota > Metazoa > Chordata > Amphibia > Anura > Ranidae > Lithobates > Lithobates septentrionalis. The sequence continues at coordinate 418,523 of JBBDGP010003355.1, forward strand.
GTTTCATGTTACTCCCAAATGTTTTGTGCGTTTCCTTCACTGCACAGGAACGCACTGCCCCTCCTAAGACGCACGTGCCGTTACGCATAGCTCCCAACTGTCCCGGATTTTGAGGGACTGTCCCTGATTTGGAGCAATGTCCCTCTGTCCAGTGGTAATTTAGGCAGCAAATTTCGATCTAGTTTTAGTCTTAGTCTTAGGACTAAAAATGGCATTTTAGTTTTAGTCCTATTTTAGTCTTCTGCAGTTGTTTTAGTTTTAATCGTATTTGGTCGACTAAAATCTCCAGTACCTTTTAGTTGACTAAAACTCATTTTAGTTATCTAAAATCTAATGGGTGTAGTTAAATTATAATGCATTATTTAAGCATTTCTCTACAATTTCCACACTCATTATCTACTGCTGGAGTGAAAAATCGAATATGTTATTTACATAGTTGACTAAAATGTTTTAGCCGGTCTTAGTCAACGAAATTACCACTGCCTCTGTCCCTCTTTCCTCCTCACTTGTCCCTCATTTTGGTCTGATCTATATAATATATAAAATTCACTTTTTATCTTTCAAAAAGTGTTTCCCAAACTTTTATCCAAATTCTAAATTGCTGCATTTGTCAATTTAATTTTAAAAGCCAATATAAAGGAATAGTAGTGGTAAAAAAAAAAAGTTGTGGATTTAATTAACATTTAAAAAAAAAAAAAAAATTTCCCCTTTAAGGGGCGTGGCAAGGGGCGTGGCCTATGCCTACATACATTTGCTAGTAGGTGTTCCTCCTTCCCATCGCAAAATGTTGGGAGGTATGCATCGTTACATGTTAAAGTGACACTAAAAGTTTTTTTTTTAAAATAACAAACATATCATACCTCCACTGTGCAGCTCATTTTGCACAGAGCGACCCTGAACCTCCTCTTCTGGGGTCCCCCGCCAGCTCACTCAGCTCCTCCCCGCAAGAGCTAACCCCCCTAGGACAGTGATGGCGAACCTTGGCACCCCAGATGTTTTGAAACTACATTTCCCATGATGCTCAACTACAATGCAGAGTGCATGAACATCATGGGAAATGTAGTTCCAAAACATCTGGGGTGCCAAGGTTTACCATCACTGGCCTAGGAGAAGAGCTATTCCGGGGGGGGGGATACCTTGTGGGCGCACTCCCGAGTCCAGCATTTGCGTCCATAGACACGAATGTATGACTCGCCCCCCCCCCCCCCCCGCGTCATTGGATTTGATCGACAACAGCGGGAGCCAATGGCTGCGCTGCTATCAGTCTATCCAATCAAAAGCTGAGAACCCCCTAGCAGAGAGACGGCGCGCCAGGGGAGTAAACAAGGCAGATTGCCGTTCTGACACGGGGGGGGGGGGCATGGATCCTGTGCAAAGCAGGGAATAAATTCCATCTCTTCCCCCCTTCCCCCTCGTAGAAGCTCCTCGCACGCTGTAGTAAAATACAGGCTGGGCACAAATTTAACCCTTTGATCGCCCCTGATGCTAACCCCTTCCCAGCCAGTGTCAGTACAGTGACAGTGCATATTTTATTCAGCACCGATCACTGTATTAGTGTCACTGCTCCCCCAAAAAGTGCCAAAAATGTCAGTTAGTGTCAGAATGTCCGTCGCAATATTGCAGTCCCGCTATAAGTCGCTGGTCGCTGCCATTATTAGTAAACAAAGAAAAATAATAAAGAAAAAAATCCCAGAGTTCGTAGACGCTATAATGTTTGTGCAAACGAATCAATACAAAAACAAAGAAAAGTGACGGCAGAAAAAGACTGAGTAGTCCATCGTGCCTGCCCAATTTTGTATTTATTTTTTATTTATTTATTTTTTTACGTTATATATATATATATATATATATATATATCTATAGATATATATATATCTATATCTATATATATATATGTGCAAACCAATCAATATGCTCTTTGGGATTTAAAAAAAAAAATGTGTAGTAATATACATATTGGCCTAAATTTATGAAGAAAATTTATTTTTTTTACATTATTGGTTATGTTTTATAGCAGAAAGTAAAAGATATAGTGATATAGTTGTTTTTTTTTTTTCAAAACTGTCTGGCTTTTTTTGTTTATAACGCAAAAAAAATAATGTTTGTGCAAACTAATCAATACAAAAACAAAGAAAAGTGACGGCAGAAAAAGACTGAGTAGTCCATCGTGCCTGCCCAATTTTTAATTTATAATTTATTTTTTATCTATTTATTTTTTTATGTTAACTTTTCTGTCGGAGTTTAGATCCATATTTGTCCCAAACTTGTTTGAAGCCACTTACTTCAGTTAAATAAATGAAAAATCCAGTATATATACACACACACACATATACATATATATACACACACACACACACACACACACACACACACACACACACACACACACACACACACACATATATATATATATATATATATATATATATATACACTAGACGCTATAACTTTTGCGCAAACCAATCAATATATGCTCTTTGGGATTTAAAAAAAATATATGTAGCAATATACATATTGGCCTAAGTTTATGAAGAAAATAGATTTTTTTTTACATATTGGCTATGTTTAATAGCAGAAAGTAAAGGATATAGTTTTGTTTTTTTTTTTCAAAACTGTCAGGCTTTTTTTTGTTTATAGCACAAAAAACAAAAACTGCAGAGGTGATCAAATACCACCAACAGAAAGCTGTATTGGTGGGGGCAAAACAATTATATACATTTTATTTGCGTACAGCATTGCATGACTGTGCAGTTGTCAGGTAAAGCAACGCACTGCATACCCTGTTTCCCCGAAAATAAGACCTAGCGTGCTTGTCAGTGATGGCTGCAATATAAGCCCTACCCCCCAAATAAGACCTACCCTGTTTCCCCGAAAATAAGCCCTACCCAGAAAATAAGACCTACAAGGACTTTATCTATGGCTTATTTTGGGGGGTAGGGCTTATATTGCAGCCATCACAGACAATCACGCTAGGTCTTATTTTTGGGGAAACAGGGTAGTTGCAAAAAATGGCCTGGTCACAATGGGGGGGAGGGGGGAGGTAAAATCTTCCAGAGGGCAAGTGGTAAAGAATTAAATGAAGAATTTAGGAATATCCATCCTTTTTTGTAGCACAAAAAACAGAAACCGCAGAGGTGATCAAATACCACCAACAGAAGGCTGTATTGGTGGGAAAAGAAGGATGTCAATTTTATTTGAGTACAGCATCGCACGACCGCGCAATTGTCAGTAAGGCCACTTTCACACTGAGGCGTTTTACAGACGCTTTTGCGCTAAAAATAGTGCCTGAAAACGCCTGTGAACTGCCTCAGCGTGAAAGCCCGAGTGCTTTCACACTGGATCGATGCGCTTGCAGGACAGGAAAAAAAAGTCCTGCAAGCGGCATCTTTGGGGCGGTTTAGGCGCGGTGTATACAGCGCTCCCAAAACTCCCTGCCCATTGAAATGAATGGGCAGCCCTGTGAAGTGCCTGCAAAGCGCTTCAGCAGCGTCACAACACGGGCGCTTTTAACCCTTTCTTTGGCCGTTAGCGGGGGGGTTAAAAGCATCCCGGCCAAAAATCGCCACTAAAACTAGCACTTTCAGTGTGAAAGTAACGCAAAAAATGGCCCGGTCATGAAGGGCGGGGGCAAATCTTGGTACGAATACTACAACGGATGTTTTGGATTTTCTAAGAAACAATTGCAATTGCAACATTGTTTAACATTTGTAGCAATATGTGGACTTTTGTGTAAATCTCCTTTTGGGTGAATCTTCTGGAGCTGAAGTGGTTAATGTGATTTAAATTATTTTTTTTCTTTCAAAATGTGTGCCTTTAAATCTTAATTTTCATGTTTGTTTTTTTTTGTTCTGCACCCTTGACGGTGTGGGTGGGCTGTGACCCAGCCTGAGAGGAGGGGGGGGGGGGGTTGTGGGAGTGACAGTGACTCTAAACAGCAGCAGTGAAGGAGTTAAAGGGCTTCCCCTGCCTCCTGCAGCTCTGCAACCACAAATGGCTTCAAATAACCTGAGCAGCTCTAGCACTACCTCTTCCTGAATCCCCCCCATCACACTCAGCACAGGAAGTTCTGTAGAAGAAGTCAGCCTTTGCAGCTCTCAGCAGCCACCTCCCAGGCTAATCCAACCATGGCCGGGGGCCCTCACTTGTCGCAGGTCAGGGGCCCCGAATTAGCCCACCACCATCACCAGTAAGGACTGGAGCCGCCGTGGGGGATGGAGGGCGCTCACCAGGATTCTGAGTAAGAACCAATTTTTTTTTTTTACTTTAAAAACTTTTAACAGCTGTAGCGCAAAGTTTTAACCCTTTCCTGACTCCGCCCCAGCCTGTCAATATTTGTTGTTGGGTTGGTTAGGGTGGGGGCGACTTTTAAAGCGAACGGTTCTCAGAACATCTGGATCTGCGGTTAACCCTTTAATGCGTCTAGAGACGTATGCACTGGATGAGATTAAAGTGCTCTGTGTTTTTTTTTTTGGTTTTTTTTGTCCCTGTGGGAATGGAGCTTCCCAGCGAGGCGTCCGTGGACGCAAAGGCGGCGTCTAGATTTGCGTTAGATTTCTTGGCTGTTAAAAGGTTTGAACGATTGTTTTTGGAAAATGCTACAGGCTGCCTATGGATAAAGGGACTGTTCACCAAAAAATGTGGAGATGCGTCAATGGCGAAACCAAGCTTGCGAGGAAATGCAAGCGTGTAATAATATATTCCCGATAACCGTGATATGCAAACCATTTTTTTATAAACCTTTCTAATGTGAAAAGCTGCTGTGATTATAATATTAACATGCACAACCAGTACTTCACTTCAGATATTGCTACAAAAATCTATATATTGCTACAAATATTCAGAAATATTCTACAAAAAAGCCACATATGGCATATTTCTAAATATTTGTAGCAATATGTGGCTTTTTGTAGCATATATAGAAATATTTATAGCAATATGTGGAATGTTCTGGCATATTTCTAAATATTTGTAGCAATACCAATCCACATATTGCTACAAATATTTCTATATATGCTACAAAAAGCCACATATTGCTACAAATATTTTCATATGTTACAAAAGTTCAGATCTATATGCTACGCATATATACGCAGGGGTAGGCAACCTTTTGAGCACAGTGTGCCGAAAAATGTTTTCAAAGAAATTGAATGTGCCGATTTTATAACAAAAAAAAAAGTCTTCACACGCTCAATCACAAAAGGATTTTTTTAGAATGTAAATGCTGTAAACTACTTTTTAGTAGTGAGAAATTTAACATCCTGCACTCTCACACTTCAGATCAGCCCCAATTCACGCACCTTCACACCTCCAGATCACTGCCCCCGCCACCCCACAAATCAGTTTCACCACTGTAACTCCCTGCACATCTGCCCCACCGCCATACCCCCATGCTCTTCTCTCTCTCACCGCTGAACTTATCTGCTCATCTGTCCTACCACTGTAACCCCCTTTCACATCTGCCCCACCTCTGTACACCCCTGCTCCTTTGCCCCACTGTGTAACCCCTGCTCACCTGTACCTCCTTTCTCCTCTGCCCCAACACTGAACCCTCCCCCCCCCCCCCCCTCTTCTATCCCACTGCTGAACCCCCTTCTCATCTCTTCCACCACTGTACCCTCCTGCTCATCTGTCCCACCTGTGATCCCATCCTACTCATTTTCTCTACCCTCTTCTCATCTATGATATGCAGAGTGGTGAATGGAAGCAGAGATGAGACACATCTACCTGCCCTGGCACACGCATCCAGCTGACCCACCTCTCACATCCAGCGTATGGGATTTATATCACATACAAGCATCTGGAATGGATGCCCAATGATGAGCTCAGCTCAGGAGCATTTTCTGAAAGCAGTGGGCCTGTGTGCAGGATCAGAAGTTGGGCCCCCACAGCTGAGAAAAAGTGCGACGCTCTGCGCCACAGGAAAAGTTGGGTGTGATTTTCTTTGCGCTGAATACTGGCTGTGGCTTAAAGGGACACAGAGTGCCGGGGTTCAGTAGTAAGTGACGCAAAGATTCAGGCATAATTTCAACAAAGTTCCCAGAAGCTCAACAGTAATTCCACAAACTGTCACCTGATTGGGGTTTTCTCAATCACAGTGAAATCTCTTCTTTCTGAGATTGGTAGTGGCAACCAAGCGAATCATCTTCCTCCAGGTGGTGGGCGGGGATAGCAGGACTGTGATTGGCTTTAGCCGTGGCCAATGACAGTTGTCCCACCACCCCCCCCCCAGCAGAACTGCACCCAATCTCTTCCCCATCACAAAAGCTGACGATCGCAGCTACAGCAAAGTTGGAGAACCAACACTGAGGGAGATTTACTAAAACTAGTGCACTCAGAATCTGGTACAGCTGTGCATATTAACCAATCAGCTTCTAACGTCCCCTTTCACAATAAAACCTGGAATCTGATTAGATTCTATGCAGAGCTGCACCAGATTTTGCACTCTCCAATGTTTCCCATCTCAATATTTGGGGGCGCAGTGTCTCCCCCTCAGTGCGGTGTGGGGAATTCTGAGATTGGAATGCATTAATGTCTCACTGACCCTTCCCTGCGCTGCTCTGCTGATGGGGAAGGAGTCGAGTGCCGGTGTTCTGTCGACATGTCCGGTAGGTATGTAGTGCGCATGCGCCGTACAGGACAGCACAATAGTTGATTTTCCGATCAGCTGGGCTGACGTAACCAGGGCGCATGCGCACATCATAGGCGGCATCTCTTGATGGGAGATGCCAAAAGATGCAAAACCATCTGTTCAACACGGCAAACCCACCCTGCCACACAGACAAAACCGGAGCATCGGCACACTGTAAAGCCGCCCTGCAACAGCGAGGCACAATGTGAGGACTGCGGTCTCCCCCCGCTGTTTGTATAGGTTTCATTTGTGGCCGTGAAATGGTATCTCCCATCGAGAGATGCCTCCAACGATGTGCGCTTGCGCCCTGGTCACGTCACTCCAGCTGATCGGCAAAACAGCTGAAGTGCGGCTGCGCATGCGAGGGCACTATTTGATGGGGGGCTTTTCACGACAGAACACCGGCAAGAGAGGCTTTGTGTGCCGGTGGTTGCCTACCCCTGCTACAAAAGTGCACATATTGCTACAAATATTCAACAATGTTGCAATTGTTTCTTAGAAAATCCAAAACATCCGTTGTAGTATTTGCAGCAAGTGTTTTCTGCATACAAAGGGTTGATATTCCTAAATTCTTCATTTAATTCTTTAACCACTTGCCCTCTTGAAGATTATAAATCCCCCCCCCTTTGTGACCAGGCCATTTTTTGCAATACTGCGCTGTGTTGCTTTACCTGACAACTGCACAGTCATGCAATGCTCTACCCAAATAAAATGTATATAGTTTTTTTTTGCCCCCACAAATAGAGCTTTCTTTTGGTGGTATCTGATCACCTCTGCGTGTTTTTAAATTTTTTGCACTATAAACAAAAAAACAAAACAAAAAAAACCAAAACAATATTTTTACTTTCTGCTATAAAACCTATCCAATAAAATAAAAAAAATCGAATCTCTTCATAAATTCAGGCCAAAATGTATTCTGCTACATGTTTTTGGTAAGCAAAAAAAAAAAAAAATCCCAATAAGTGTATATTATTTGGTCTGCACAAAAAGAGATAGATGGATAGATAGATATTCAGACCCCCTTAAATTTTTCACTTTGTTATATTACAGCCATTTGCTAAAATCATTTAAGTTCATTTTTTCCTCCATTAATGTACACTAAGCACCCCATATTGTACACACAGCACCCCATATTGACAGAAAAACACAGAATTGTTGACATTTTTGCAGATTTATTAAAAAAGAAAAACTGAAATATCACATGGTCCTAAGTATTCAGACCCTTTGCTGTGACGCTCATATATTTAACTCAGGTGCTGTCCATTTCTTCTGATCATCCTTGAGATGGTTCTACACCTTCATTTGAGTCCAGCTGTGTTTGATTATACTGATTGGACTTGATTAGGAAAGCCACACACCTGTCTATAGAAGACCTTACAGCTCACAGTGCATGTCAGAGCAAATGAGAATCATGAGGTCAAAGGAACTGCCTGAAGAGCTCAGAGACAGGATTGTGGCAAGGCACAGATCTGACCAAGGTTACAAAAAAAATTCTACTGCACTTAAGGTTCCTAAGAGCACAGGGGCCTCCATAATCCTTTAAATGTAAGACGTTTGGGACGACCAGAACTCTTCCTAGAGCTGGCCGTCCGGCCAAACTGAGCTATCGGGGGAGAAGAGCCTTGGTGAGAGGTAAAGAAGAACCCAAAGATCACTGTGGCTGAGCTCCAGAGATGCAGTCGGGAGATGGGAGAATGTTGTAGAAAGTCGACCATCACTGCAGCCCTCCACCAGTTGGGGCTTTATGGCAGAGTGGCCCGACGGAAGCCTCTCCTCAGTGCAAGACACAAGAAAACCCGCATGGAGTTTGCTAAAAAACACCTGAAGGACTCCAAGAAGGTGAGAAATAAGATTCTCTGGTCTGATGAGACCAAGATAGAACTTTTTGGCCTTAATTCTAAGCGGTATGTGTGGAGAAAACCAGGCACTGCTCATCACCTGTCCAATACAGTCCCAACAGTGAAGCATGGTGGTGGCAGCATCATGCTGTGGGGGCGTTTTTCAGCTGCAGGGACAGGGCGACTGGTTGCAATCGAGGGAAAGATGAAAGCGGCCAAGTACAGGGATATCCTGGACGAAAACCTTCTTCTCCAGAGTGCTCAGGACCTCAGACTGGGCCGAAGGTTTACCTTCCAACCAGTAGCGTAGCGTGGGGGGTGCTGGGGGGGCCGTGGCACCGGGCGCAAAATTTAGGGGGGCGCAGCGCAGCATCCAGTGCCAGTGTCACTCCGTCCTATGGACGGTGTCACTCGCTGCGCTCCAGCCCAAATGTTGCTGCTCAGGGATGGGCAGCGGCTGCCCGGTGATTGGACGAACGGGTGTCATGTGCGGTGGCAGGGGCTGGGTTGCTCTGGGAGTCCCGCCTTTGCCTTGCCTGGTCGTCATCTTCTTCTCCTCCTCCGCGCCGGACTGGATTTTCCCTTTTCCCCATTGTGGCAGCCCGTCTTGGACTGGCATGCCGGCGCCTGCTCTATCCCACAGAGCAGCACATGTAATGAAATGACATCTCCGGGGATCTTCCTGACCAAGTGAACTGTGGTATGTGACAGAGATGTACAGTAGTCACAGTGTACACTACTACACACATACACAGAGCATCACCATCTCCCCCACTAATCTCCAATGTCCCTCCTCTCTCCCCACTGTTCCTCCGGTCCCCCCCAACTATCCCCAATGCCCCTCCTGTCCCCCCCCAATGTTCCTCCGGTCCCCCCAATTACCCCCAATGTTCCTCCTGTCCCCCCAACTATCCCCAATGCCCCTCCTGTCCCCCCCAGTGTTCCTCCTGTCCCCCCAAGTGTTCCTCCTGTCCCCCCAATTATCCCAAATGTCCCTCCTGTCCCCCCAATGTTCCTCCTGTCCCCCGAATTATCCCAAATGTTCCTCCTTTCACCCACTTATTCTCAATATCCCTCCTGTCCCCCCAATTATACCCAATGTCCCTCCTGTCTCCCCACTGTTCCTCCTGTCCCCCCAATTATCCCCAATGTTCCTTCTGCCCCCCACCATGTTCCTTCTGTCCCCCAATGTTCCTCCTGTCCCCCCAATTATCCCCAATGTTCCTCCTGTCCCCCCAAATGTTCCTCCTGTCCCCCCAATTATCCCCAATGTCCCTCCTGTCCTCCTAAATGTTGCTCCTGTCCTCCTAAATGTTGCTCCTGTCCTCCTAAATGTTGCTCCTGTCCCCCCAAATGTTCCTCCAGTCCTCCCAAATGTTCCTCCAGTCCTCTCAATGTTCCTCCTATCACCCACTTATTCTCAATGTCCCTCCTGTCCCCCCCCCCACTTATACCCAATGTCCATCCTGTCCCCCCAATGTTCTTCCTGTCCCCCCAATTATCACCAATGTTCCTCCTGTCCCCCAATGTTCCTCCTGCCCCCCCACTTATCCGCAATGCTCCTCCTGTCTCCCCAATGCTCCTCCTGTCCCTCCTGTCCCCCCAATGTCCCTCCCAATGTTCCTCCTGGCCCCCCACTTAACCCCATTATCCCACTTATCCTAAATGTCCACCCTCTCCCCCCCACTTATCCCAAATGTCCCCCCTCTCCTCCCACTTATCCCCAATGCCTCTCTTCTACTCTCACTTATCTCAAATGTCCCCCCCCCCCCCACTTATCCCCAAAGTCCCTCCTGTCCCACCACTTATCCCAAATGTTTCTCCTATCCTCCCATGTATCCCTGATATCCCCCACTCATCCCAAGGTGCCCCCCACTTATCCCAAACACCCCCCCCACTCCCCCCACTTAGCACCAATTCCCCCCTCCCCCCACATAGCACCAATGTTCCAACTCTCCCCCAAGTTAGAAATTAGCACATTGCCACCCCCCCATTTAGCACCAATGCCCCATTAACTTGGCACCAATATCATCGCCTATGCCCCCTTTTGCACTAATGCCCCCTGTCCCCACCTAACATTGCACTCCTGCTGTAAGTTGTAGTTGCTTTTCTGTAGCAGCCCCTCTCTCTGATACTTTGTAGGTAGGGAAGAGAGGAATTGGGGGTGAGAAAAGAGCTCTTACTGGAAGGAGGTTGTAAACTGTCCTGTGAGACATGCATTCCTGAGCCCTGCAATCTGTACGTAGCACACTCATGAACTCTGCAGTGCACTCTCTACTTCTGAACTTCTGAACTCTGCTCACTCTGCGTAGCGCACTTCTGAACTCTGTGCACTCTTGAGCTCCTCACTCTGTATATAGTGCACTCCTGAACCCTGCACTCTGTACCTAGCGCTCTCCTGAACTTTGCACTCTGTACGTAGTAGGATCTTAATCTTTTCTCTTTATATATAGCACACTCCTAATGTTTGCACTCTGTACGTAGCGCACCTCTGAAGTCTGCACGGTGTACGCAGTGCACTCCTGAACTCTGTTTGCAGTGCACTCTTGAGCTTTTCACTTTGTATGAAGTGCACTCTGAACTCTGTACCTAGCACTCTCCTAAAGTTTGCACTCTGTACGCAGTACACTCATGAACTCTGTATGTACTGCACTCCTGAACGCTGCACTCTGTGCACAATGCATCACTAGTATTTAACAATGCCCCATTAAGACTCTCCCACTGTTAGGTGGTGGTGTGGTTAAGGTCCTGGACTTATCCTCTGATAAAAAAAACTCCCTGCCTATAGTATGTCTGCAGTCTCTGACCATTTCCTGTAGTATGTCTGCAGTCTCTGACCGTCTCCTGTAGTATGTCTGCAGTCTCTGACCACCTCCTGTACCATGTCTGCAGTCTCTGACCGTCTCCTGTAGTATATCTGCAGTCTCTGACCGTCTCCTGTAGTATATCTGCAGTCTCTGACCGTCTCCTGTAGTATGTCTGCAGTCTCTGACCGTCTCCTGTAGTATGTCTGCAGTCTCTGACCGTCTCCTGTAGTATGTCTGCAGTCTCTGACCACCTCCTGTACCATGTCTGCACTCTCTGAACGTCTCCTGTAGTATATCTGCAGTCTTTGACCATCTCCTGTAGTATGTCTGCAGTCTTTGACCATCTCCTGTAGTATGTCTGCAGTTTCTGACCGTCTCCTGTAGTATGTCTGCAGTTTCTGACCGTCTCCTGTAGTATGTCTGCAGTTTCTGACCGTCTCCTGTAGTATGTCTGCAGTTTCTGACCGTCTCCTGTAGTATGTCTGCAGTTTCTGACCGTCTCCTGTAGTATGTCTGCAGTTTCTGACCGTCTCCTGTAGTATGTCTGCAGTTTCTGACAGTCTCCTGTAGTATGTCTGCAGTTTCTGACCATCTCATGTACTATGTCTGCAGTCTCTTACTGTCTATTGTAGAATCTCTGCAGTCACTGGCCATCTTCTATAGTATGCCTGCAGTTTCTGACTGTCTCCTGTAGTATAGCTATCACTAAATAATATACACAACCCTTATGTCTGGTTTATTTTTGGCTGCCTGCTCTGCTGTATATAGGTGTTCCTCGTTATTTGCAACCTAAGCCTCTGATTGGCTGCCCGCAGAATTGTATTATTGGTTGATACTGAGAAGATATCTCTTTGACTACTGTAATCGAAGAGATATCTCAGATCTAACCAATAATAAAAGGCTGCGGGCAGCCAATCATAGGCTCAGGCTGTGAGTGGAGGAACCTGGGCCCCCATTCTTGGGTGCTAAAAGTCCGCAGGTTAGGGGGCGCAAATTACTTGCCTTGCCCCGGGTGCTGACAACCCATGCTACGCCACTGCTTCCAACAAGACAATGACCCTAAGCACACAGCTAAAATAACGAAGGAGTGGCTTCACAACAACTCCGTGACTGTTCTTGAATGGCCCAGCCAGAGCCCTGACTTAAACCCAATTGAGCATCTCTGGAGAGACCAAAAAACGTTTACCATCCAACCTGACAGAACTGGAGAGGATCTGCAAGGAGGAATGGCAGAGGATCCCCAAATCCAGGTGTGAAAAACCTGTTGTATCTTTCCCAAAAAGACTCATGGCTGTATTAGATCAAAAGGGGCTTCTAATAAATACTGAGCAAAGTGTCTGAATACTTAGGACCATGTGCTATTTCAGTTTTTTTTCTTTTTTAATAAATCTGCAAAAATGTCATCAATTCTGTGTTTTTCTGTCAATATGGGGGGCTGTGTGTACAATATGGGGGGCTGTGTGTACAATATGGGGTGCTGTGTGTACAATATGGGGTGCTGTGTGTACATTAATGAGGAAAAAAATGAACTTAAATGATTTTAGCAAATGGCTGCAATATAACAAAGAATTAAAAAATTTAAGGGGGTCTGAATACTTTCTGCCCCCACTGTGTGTTGTATGTATGTATGTATGTATGTATGTATGTATGTATGTGTGTGTGCAATATTGCGGCGCACAGTTTGACACTTTGTGGGAACCAGTGACACCAATACAGTGATCAGTGCTAAAAATATACAAGGTCGCTGTACTACTGACACTGGCTGGGAAGGGGTTAACTTTTTATGGCGATGAGCTCTGCATTGTTTACATATGCAGAGCTCCGTCAAGTCTGTCTCCTCACCAATCAGCGGGTGCCAGTGGACATCCAATGGCCGGCACCTGTCGATCGGCTTTTGCCATGACTTGTCACAGCAGAAGTGGTGCGTGCCCCCTACCAGAAAGTGGTAGGATCACGTGTGTGTGTGTGTGTGTGTGTGTGTGTGTGTGTGTGTGTGTGATGGAGAGAGAAAGATAGATACCGGTATATAATATAAATATATCTATCTAATTATTCTGCACAGAACGGCCACCCTATAGCAGTAAATCTGCTATAGGGTGGTCGGCAAGTGGTTATAAATAAAAAAATAAATAAATAAATAAATCTCTGTAGAACGACTGATCTGGGGTTGTTATTCTGTCACGAGGATTTCACAGCCAATAATTCCACCGATCTCCATTAGATGATTGAACGATCAAAAGGAGGATTGTGTGGTGTTGTCTAGAGTGAGCTTTCGACATGCCCCCAAACTTTAAATCTGTGAAAATGTTAGTATTCGACCTCCTTCACACATTTCACAATCCCTATTACCCCTCTGGCAAGCAATCTGCAGGGGATCACTATTCAGAGGTCGTTGAAGCCATTTAGAAGGAAATGCTGCCGCTTGAGGTTTTTTATTTATTCTTCTTCCTCCTTCTCTTTTTTTTTTTTTTTTTTTTCTCCCTTTGCCTCCAGCTGAAGGGGAATTTTTGAGGAAATGCTGCGACACAATCCTGATCCAAACATTTGGCTCGTGGTTGCTGTATAGTCTTATTGACTTCAGTGGATGAGTTTTCACCTGGTCATGCCGGATTACAAGGCTTACTGAGGCCGAGTGAAGGGTGTATCAAGATGGGCTCTTGTATACTCAGTCATCACATATCGTCGATTTTATTTTATCATGCCAGGCTGCCAGCAATTAGTGCTGCATTATTTTCAGTGCCACTGCCTAGTGCCCACCAAACAGTTCCACCTATCATTGCACATAAGTGCCACCTATCGGTGCCAGCTATCAGTGCTGCATATTGGTGCCCATCAGTAAGTGCCAGCCATCAGTGCCGCATATTGGTGCCCATCAGTCAGTGCCACCAATTAGTGCCCATAAGTGCCAGCCATCAGTGCCACAAATCAGTGCCCATCAGTCAGTGCTTTGAAAACGATCACTTGACATTAAAAAAAAAAAAAAAAAGAATCGGTATCGGCGAGTTCTTTGAAAAAAAGTATCGGTACTTGTACTCGGTCTTAAAAGTGGTATCGGTGCAACCCTAGTTTTTCATTTCTATACACAAATGTTTTAACTTTCATTTCTATTTTAACCTCCTAAGAGACAATGTACTGTGAAGGAGCGACCTCTGTAGGCAAAGCGACGTACCCAAACGTCTCTACCTACTTCCGGGTTAAGGGCGCGCATGCACGCCCGCTGCCCGGCTTCCGATGTGATTGTCCACAATGGGAGCCTGCCAGCAAGACCGGGACATACTGATTGGCTGGATACATTCACAGGCCTTTCAACACAGAGCTCTGCACACCGGGAACGATCTCTCTGTTCCTCTCATCCCTGGGAAGCAGGGAAGTGAAACTTGGAGATCGGTTGGTAAAGGCAGCACATATTACACACGTCACACATTGTTAGGCACGTATAGAACCCCTTGATCGTCCCTAGATGTTAACCCCTTCCCAGCCAGTGTCATTAGTACAGTGACAGTGTATAGTAGTATTCTGGAATTAAGGGCAGAATCGTGGCAATTCCGCCTGCAATGCAGATCACCTAGGTGTGAACGGAGCATTAGTGAAACCACCACACTGTACCCACATAAACACTGGTTAGGCACGCATTTAACCCTTTGGTCACCCTAGATGTTTAACCCCTTCCCAGCCAGTGTCATTAGTACAGGGATGGTGTATAGTATTTTTAGTTACGATGGTGATGTCAGTGGCAGTTAGTCAGTTAGTGTCAGATTGTTCACCGCAATATCGCAGTCCCATTATAAGAGGTCGTTTGCCACCATTATTAGTAGTAGGGTTGTGCCGATACTAGGGTTTGTTTGTTTGGTTTTTTTTTTTTGGGATCGGTACTCGCGAAAATGCATCGATGCCCAAAATTTGATACCGGAAGTTACTTCAGCTTGGGAGTGGAATCCCGCCTCCTCCTCCCTTCCGGCCGGCTGTCTCCTCTGGCCCAGGGACGTTTTAATGCACATGCCAACCTGGGCACTGCCTAATGTGGATGGGATCTGTAGTGCTGCAAGTAGGGCATGGAGATTGGAGATGGCGGAGATCTGAGCAGTACAGCTCCAGCACATGTAGCGGAGGTACGAATACGTCCCCGATCCAAGCCCTCCACCACCCCTGACGCTTGCCGGCAGTCTCCCAAACCCCGCATGGCACTAAAAGCTCCTCCTCCCCATCCCATTCCCTTACAGGTACCATGTGTATAGCTAGCTACTGCAAGTCTGTTCCTACCATGCAATGTCACAGGTCGGAACTGCAACCAGTAGCTAGCTATACACTGTGCACATTGTAGCTGTAAGGGTACCTTCACACTGGGGCGATGCCGGCGTTAACGGTAAAGCACCTCTAGTTTTAGCGGCGCTTTACCGCTGTTATAGCGCTGCTTTTAACCCCCCCCCCCCGCTAGCATCTGAAGAAGGGGTTACAAGTGCCTGTGTTGCGGTGCTGCCGAAGCAATTTGCAGGCGCTTCGGCAGTACTGCCCATTCATTTCAATGGGCAGGGTGTTTGGGGTTTGTGCGGGAGCATCGCTCCCAAAAGATGCTGCTTGCTGGACTTTTTTTTTTTTTTTTTCCATCCTGCAAGCGCACCGCCCCAGTGTGAATGCACTCGGGCTTTCACACTGGGGAGGCATGAGAGGCAGTTTTCAGGTGCTTTACAATGCTGTGTACAATGCGGGAATGGGAAACAGAGCTCTGCCAGCAATAACCCCTGTACTGTGCCCTCCCTGTGTTTTGTGTTCATAGTTTTGTAGACGCTATAACTTTCACGCAAACCAATCAATATACACTTATTGGGATTTTTATTTATTTTTTTGAAAAATTGTATATATATATATTTATTTATTTTTTCCTAAATTTTGGCCAAAATGTATTCTGCTTTAAATTTAAAATAAATAAAACGAAAAAAAAAAAAACTCCGTGTACCACCAATAGTAAGCAAACAGCGGGGTGTTTAAGCAATATAAAACAAGAATTGTCCAGGATGCAGGAAATCGATTATGATGGACACTTTTCAGACTTTACTGAGCGTGTTGAACCTTCTCTGGGGTCCCCGGGAGGTTTGCAGAAGGAACACCTGGTGTTCTGGGATGAGTAACTCCTAACAAAGTGCAGTTACTGAAGGAAATAATCCAACTGCCATTGTGCTCTGCTCCACTGCATCAGAACATCACCCGGTGCTTCATCACTTTTGGCTACCCGCTGGACTGCGCATGCGCGACGGCGCCATATGCGTTCCAAGGCTGTGGCGATCTGCGCTCGCACAGAATTTTTGTGGCCACACCCCTGAGTCCAGGTTCAAGCCCCACCATCCAAGTGGACATAGTTAGAATATAATTATGCAGAGCAAAGCGAGGCTGTGCCCGAAACGTGGCGAGCGAAGCAAGGGGCCCCGTGGCAAAGTGGTGTCTTACAACAGTGTTGGAACGCATATGGAGGCGTCACACATGTGCACTCCAGCGGGTAGCCAAATGTGATGGGTCGACCTATGTGACGAAACACCGGCAATGTCAACAGAGTACAGAGAGGAGCCATTGCCTTCCAGCATGCTGCATGGGACACTGCGGTGGCATTTCTACAAAGGAGCCTCTTCCTGTAACTCAAAATGACAAAGTACTACAAATCCCATTACCCCTCTACAGTGCCTCGAAAATGTATTCATACCCCTTGGACATTTTCCACATTTTGTCATGTTACAACCAAAAACATGTGTTTTTATTGGGATTTTATTGGATAGACCAAAACAAAGTGGCACATAATTGTGAAGTGGAAGGAAAATGATAAATGGGTTTTCAACATTTTTTACAAATATGTGAAAAGTGTGGGGGGTACATTTGTATGGTGCCCCCCGGAGTCAATACTTTGTAGAACCGACTTTCTCTGCAATTACAGCTGCAAGTCTTTTTGGGGATGTCTCTACCAGCTTTGCACATCTAGAGAGGGACATTTTTGCCCATTCTTCTTTGTAAAATATCTCAAGATCTGTCAGATTGGATGGAGAGCGTCTGTGAACAGCAATTGCCATGTCTTGCCACAAATTCTCAATGGGATTTAGGTCTGGACTGTGACTGGGCCATTCTAACACATGAATATGCTTTGATCTAAACCATTCCATTGTAGCTCTGGCTGTATGTTTCGGGTCGTTGTCCTGCTGGAAGGTGAACCTCCCCCCCAGTCTCAAGTCTTTTGCAGACCCTAACAGGTTTTCTTCTAAGATTGTCCTGTATTTGGCTCCATCCATCTTCCCATCAACTCTGACCAGCTTCCCTGCCCCTGCTGAAGAAAATCATCCCCACCACATGATGCTGCCACCACCATGTTTCACGGTGGGGATGGTGTGTTCAGGGTGATGTGCAGTGTTAGTTTTTTGCCACACATAGCGTTTTGCTTTTAGGCCAAAAAGGTCAATTTTGGTCTCATCTGACCAGAGCACCTTCTTCCACATGTTTGCTGTGTCCCCCACATGGCTTCTCACAACGGGACTTCTTATGACTTTTTCAACAATGGTTTTCTTCTTGCCACTCTCCAATAAAGACCAGATTTGTGGAGTGCATGACTAAAGCCGTGTACACACGACCGGACTTTTCCACCGGACTGGTCCGACGGAACAAATCTGTCGTACAATCCGACCATGTGTGGGCTTCATCGGACCTTCAGCGGACTTTTTCTGTCGAAAATCAGACTGACTTTAGATTTAGAACATGTTTCAAATCTTTCTGACGGACTCGAGTCCAGTCAAAAAAATCTGTTCGTCTGTATGCTAGTCCGACAGACAAAAAAGGACGCTAGGGCAGCTATTGGCTACTGGCTATGAGCTTCCTTTATTCTAGTCCCTTCGTACAGCATCGCGTTCAAAACAACGGACTTTAGTCCGTTTGTGTGTGGGCAAGTCCGGTCGTTCGAAAGTCCGTCAGAAAGGCCGTCGGACCTTTGATGCTGAAAAGTCTGCTCGTGTGTACGCGGCATTATAGTTGTCCTGTGGACAGATTCTCCCACCTGAGCTGTGGATCTCTGCAGCTCCTCCAGAGTTACCATGGACCTCTTGGCTCTTCTCTGATGAATGTTCTCCTTGCCCGGCTGGTCAGTTTAGGTGGACGGCCATGTCTTGGTAGGGCTGCAGTTGTGCCAAACGCTTTCCATTTTCCAATGATGGATTGAACAGAGCTCCGTGAGATGTTCAAAGCATGTGATTTATTTATTTATTTTTTATAACCTAACCCTGCTTTAAACTTCTCCACAACTTTATCCCTGACCTATCTGGCGTGTTCCTTGGCCTTCATGATGCGGTTTGTTCACTAAGGTTCTCTAACAAACCTCTGAGGGATTCACAGAACAGCTGTATTTATACTGATTAAATTTCACACAAATTGACTTTTTTTACTAATTGGGTGACTTCTGAAGGCAATTGGTTCCACTAGATTTTATTTAGGGACATCAGAGTAAAGAGGGCTGAATACAAACAGTTGCTGTCCAACAGGGCACTAAAATCTTTACTGCCTTTCCAGCGGTGGTCAGCAAGGTACTAAAACTCCCAATGTCCCTCTAGCTGTGGTCCTCAAGATACAACTCCCACTACACTTTCATCTGTGGGTCTCCTGATGCTAAAACTTCCATTGCCCCTCAAGCCACAGCTAACAAGATACAACAACCCCCACCATCCCTCTAGGCACTGTCCTGCTGTCCCCCACAACTTCCAAAGCCCCTCCTGTTCCCATCCCACAGGGTACTACATCCCCTACTTGTCTAGTTGCTGTCCCGCAGGATACCAACATTTTTACTGCCCCACTTCTAAGCTGTGGACAGCAAGGTACCGTAATTCTCATCATCCCTCTAGCTGCCACCCTCAAGGTACTACAACTCTTACCACCTCTCCATCCGTGGTCCTCAAGGTACTACAACACTCATCACCCCTCTGCTGCAGCCAACAAGTTACTACAACTTCCACTGCAATCTGTTGTCCTCAAGGTACTACAACTCTCACCACCCCTCAGCTGCAGCCGGCTGTGGTCAGCAAGGAACTGCAATACCGTTCATCCCTCTAGCTGCCATCTCTTAGGGTACTACAACTCCCCCCCCCCCCCCCCCCCCCCCCTCCATCTGTGGTCCTCAAGATGCTAAAACTCCCACCGCCCCTCCATCTGTGGTACTCCAAGGTGCTAAAACTCCCACCGCCCCTCCATCTGTGGTACTCCAAGGTGCTAAAACTCCCACCGCCCCTCCATCTGTGGTACTCAAGATGCTACAACTCCCACCGCCCCTCCATCTGTGGTACTCCAAGGTGCTACAATTCCCACCGCCCCTCCATCTGTGGTACTCCCAAGGTGCTACAATTCCCACCGCCCCTCCAGCTGCAAAGATCAAGATCCTATAAAACCCACCAGCCAGTATTATGTGAGTTGAGGTCCCCAACAGCTGAGACTGCACAGTGATCAGCACTAGACAGATCGGAATTTTGTATCTTCAGAGTTGAACACAAGAGCAAAGCAATCCGGAAACCCACAAAATTACATCATACCATTGGTAAGCTGTTGAGGTTGGTGTTATCTGAGACCTCCATAATAATTGCAGGGCAGGCTGGACTCCTCACGCACAAATCTATCTTTTCTGCAAATGCTGAGTTTTTTTTTTTTTTTTTTTAAGAGGGTGCAATGATTGCTTCTTTAGAAACGCCACAAGCAATATGGGCAACATAACCTTCCTATGAAAATATTAGCAATGTTCAGCCAGCAAGGCCCCGAATGTGTTTTGCAGCGCAGGAGTTCACCCTACATAAACTGTCCGGACAGCCAAAGAGGCGAGAGTAATGTACAAAACACACACACACACCCCACCATTCTTCTACAGGAGGCTTCAGACATGGCGGCACCAACATCCATTCCCCTGGCATTACAGCACAGGGACTGTTGACTAGTAGATTGTTAGCTCTGCTGCCAAATCAGGTCAAAAGCTAATGTGAGTTTTTATATGTGCATTGATTGTGAGCTGGGGACCAGCAATCCGGTTCCTTTTGCACTCGATCTATATTCAGATTTGTCTTTAGAGTTAAAGGAAACGTTTACCTAGAAGATATGTTGATGGCCATCTGGCTCAGAATTCTGAGCTCCACTCAACTGCAGCAGCTGGCTGCTTCGGTGAGTTTGAACCCCTACGGGGTGTGTGTGCAGCACAAGGTGTCCCAATAGATGGTGAAAGGTGCACTCATCAGATCTACTATTCATATAAAGGGAATCCAGACTGAGCTCCAACCGCTGTGTCTTTGTTGGAAATTTTT